>JAAALK010000285.1:30373136-30539278 GCA_019279435.1 Zizania palustris | reverse complement strand
AGCAGACTCGTACAGAATGGACTCCACCTGCGAAGTTGACTCCGGAGAAATCAGATGACGGAGTTTGGACTATTTACTCCGATGGGGCTTTCCAAGCATCCGGAGCAGGCATTGGGGCAGTATTAATTTCACCATCAGGACAAAGAGCAATGTACTCCGCAAGACTCAACTTTAAGTCTACCAATAATATAGCGGAGTACGAAGGAATTTTATTGGGACTCCGGAAAGCACGTGCTCTAGGGGCTACAAGGATAATTATAAAAACAGATTCTCAGATAGTAGCAGGGCATGTAGACAAAAGTTTTCAAGTCCGACATCCACAGCTTGCAAAGTACTTGGAAGAAATTCGCAAGATCGAAGCACATTTCAAAGGTATTTCCATTCGGAGTATACCAAGAGCTGAAAACGTGCAAGCGGACATTTTAGCGAAGGCTGCTGCCAGAGCTGTGGATGTGCCTGACGAAGCTTTTTATGAGGAGCTCAATATACCTTCGGTGCCACAAGTTGCTTCTGCAGAGATTCTCTGCATTCCTAGTGCAGATTGGAAACATTCAATCATAGAACTCTTGCAAGGAGGAACAAATTTGCCCGAAGAGCCCCAATTGTCAAGACTAAAGATCAGAGCAAGAAACTATCAGTTAATCAACGGTATATTATACAAGGCCGGAGTATGTTCCCCTCTACTCCGATGTATATCTCAAGCCGAAGGCCAAGAAATTCTTCGAGAAATTCACGAAGGCCTTTGTGGAAGTCATTTAGCCCCTAGAGCTCTGGCAGGAAAAACACTTCGCCAGGGGCTTTATTGGCCCACAATAACAGCTGATGCGGAGAGCTTGGTCCGCACTTGTCAAGGATGCCAGTGGATGGGTCGACGGAGTCATCGCCCACCAACAGCTCTTCAAGTCATTGCTCCGGTATGGCCTATGGCCAGATGGGGTATGGATCTAATTGGTCCCTTTCCGTTAGCAAAGGGAAATCTGAAGTTCGCAGTGGTAGCTATCGAATATTTTTCTAAGTGGGTCGAAGCAGAGCCCTTAACAGCTATCACTTCGAATAATGTACAGAAATTCTTCTGGAAGAACATTATTTGTCGGTTCGGAGTGCCTAGATATCTCACAGTTGATAATGGAACACAGTTCGACGCAGAACCCTTCAGGAAGTTTTGCGAAGACCTAGGCATTCAACTATGTTTTGCTGCAGTAAGACATCCTCAGTCAAATGGAGCAGTTGAGCGAGCCAATGGAAATATCTTATCAGGGCTAAATCGAAGAATAGTAGGACTATCAAAGGGACTGTGGACCGAAGAGCTTCCGAAGATTCTGTGGTCCATTCGGACTACGCAAACAAGGTCCACAGGTTTTACTCCGTTCAGACTGCTATTCGGAGATGAAGCTATGACTCCAACGGAGCTCAAAGGGGGATCATTTCACAGCACCGAACCAGACATCGAAGAAGAAAGACAAGCTTCGTTAGATTTGTCAGAAGAGACAAGGCTTCGAGCTGTAGCCAATTTATCAAAGTATCATCAGCAGACGAAGACTTGGTATGACCCGAAGGTTAAGCTCAGCGAGTTGAGGCCGGGTCATCTTGTTCTACGAAGCATTATAGCACCAGGGAAGTTAGGCAATAAATGGGAAGGTCCATATCTAATCGTCCGCTCGGGGCGCCCTGGTTCATTCAAATTAGCTAATTTAGAAGGTGAAGAGTTAGCACATACTTGGCATGCGGAGCACCTAAAGCGATACTTCGCATAAAGGCTCCTTGTAATCTGCTTGTAATCACCTCTAAATTAATAAAACATACATCCTGTGGTTTAACCTTCCCCTTGACACTCCTAGTTTCCCGAGCGGACGCGCTGGGACGGAAGTCGATCGAGAGGGAAGTGTTATCAAGCTGGGAGGTATTTCCGGACTTCGTACCCATAAAGTCGAAGCCTCCGGTGTGGTGGCTGAAATCCATCCGGAGCCCAAGCTAATACCTTGTAGGCATCCGTAAAAGAGCCAATACCACATTCTACGGAGTCCAAGCTTCGGCTGGTAGACTTCCGTAAAAAGAGCCGAAGGTGGCCAAAATCTGCGGAGTCCAAGCTGCAGCTTGCAGACATCCGTAAAAAGAGCCGAAGGTGGCCAAATTCTGCGAAGTCCAAGCTCCGGCTGGTAGACTTCTGCAAAAAAGAGCCCAAGTTGGCCAAATTCTGCGAAGTCCAAGCTCCGGCTGGTAGACTTCTGCAAAAAAGAGCCCAAGTTGGCCAAATTCTGCGAAGTCCAAGCTCCGGCTGGTAGACTTCTGCAAAAATAGCCGAAGGTGGCTACAAATTCTGCGAAGTCCAAGCTCCGGCTGGTAGACTTCTGCAAAAATAGCCGAAGGTGGCTACAATTTCTACGAAGTCCAAGCTCCGGCTGGTAGACTTCTGCAAAAATAGCCGAAGGTGGCTAAAGCAAAACAGCATTTAAGCCATGAGCTCCGAATGTCTGTTCATATAAGTCCAAAGTGACAAATTTCTTAAGACACTAAAGTGTCCTCAAAGTTATCTTAATTGATTTCTTTCGTAAAAACAAACAAAGGTGCTAAGTTCTGACTACAAATAGTCGAAGATATTTCATAAGATTTCAAAAGATCTTTAAAATGTCAGAGGGGCTCCGAACCCCCAAAAAATTGTACTCCGATGTTTTTTCTTTGCGCATAACCATCTTTGAATACAGTTCGAAGTTGCTTATACCCAAAGAGGGGCTAGTAAGTATGGAGACAATTTTAAATCGGCATTTATTATTGAAGCAAATATGTTTACAGATTACATTATGAAAAATTGGTATCTATACCAAGAAGGAATCGAGACCTCTTCGGTCCCGAGAACTAGGGGTGGAACGACTAGTTCCAACATCGGAAGTTCTAAGAACTTTACGTTTAACTCTCTTCCTCCCCTTCGAAGCTCTAAAATCCTTTTGTTCTTGTTGAAGCTCTGCCCAAGTTCGAAGCCGCTCGGGGCTTCTTTCCCAGCTTCTAAGATCTTCAGATCTTTTATTTTGGGCTTCACCTTCGTCTTCGGACCAATTAGTGTCTTCAGAAGACGAGGTGTTTGCGTCAATCTCTTTATCTTCCTCTTTGATATAAGACAATATGTCTTTGATTACTTCAGGCGCAATAACGCCGGAGTCATCTCGAGGAATAAGAAATCGAGGACGCTTATAACTCTTTAGAAGTTCGAAGGTGTTCCTCAGTGAGCGAAGTTCGCTGTTAAGCTCTAACACTTCGATATCTTCCATAAGAGGCAAAGCCTAAAAATTTGACAAACAAGACTTTCATTGATAAATGTTTACAAGCATGAGCTTTACATAATCAAAAAATCCTAAATAATCCTAAACCTGCGGGTTCGGAGGAGGCTGACTGCTCGAAGCTTGGCTCCGAACTTGCTTTTGGCGTTGGCCTTCATCAATCCAAGCCTT
Source organism: Zizania palustris (assembly GCA_019279435.1). Lineage (NCBI taxonomy): Eukaryota > Viridiplantae > Streptophyta > Magnoliopsida > Poales > Poaceae > Zizania > Zizania palustris. The sequence continues at coordinate 30,535,835 of JAAALK010000285.1, read as the reverse complement.
GATCGCAGATCGACCTTCGGCTCTCCACGAAGTCTGGAAGGCTCGCCAAGCAGTAGCCACGCCTTCGGAAGGGGTCAGAAGTCTTGCGTCGTCGAAGATGATGGAGCCCTCTGCGCTCGGAGTAATTACTCGGCCCAAATCCTCATAGTAACGAAGTAATCCAAGGGCAGACACTTGTCCGGAGAGTTCTCCATAACGCATGCCTGCCGTCTTCATTTGCTTCGCTGCTCCTTGGATCCTCTTTAACCGGCGCAGCAGAGTCACATTGTCATCCGAAGGTAGTGATCCAGTAGTACCGAAGTACTCCAAGACACCTAACATCTGTTCGATGACCTCCGAAGCCACCTTCTCAGACTTAAGCCTTTCCTCAATAAGCACATCTTTGGCCGAAGTCGTTTCAGCTAAAACTCTGGAGATTCTAGCGTTCTCCGTAGTCAAAGCATTCTTTTGAGTTCGGAGTTGACCAGCCTCTTCTTGTAGCCTTACAAGTTCGGACCCCTTCGCAGCATCCTCTGTCCGCAGTCTTTCAATCTCCGCTCGAAGCACAATTCTTTCTGATTGGAGCTCTTTCTTCGCAGCCTCCAAGCTTTGCCTAGCCCTTCGCTCTGCTAGTATTACATTGTCCATTTGAGCTACTCGACCTTCGGAGAAGTTAAAATTCCTTTGAAGAGTTTCGTTCTCTTCCCGAAGTTGAGCAATTTCGTTTCGCTCGATAAAGCTGCAGCGCGGGCTAAGACTGCTTGCTAAGAAAAAAGAAAAAATGAAATAAGAAATTATTCACATGTAATTTGCTATTTGGTTCGAAGATGCTTTATACCTGATAAGCTGCTCTTTCCACAGCAAGGTTAAGCTCCGAACCCTTCACTCTGCTTAAGCGGGCTACCAGTTCTGTTTCCCCGACTTGACGACTGGCTTCACCCAAAGGTTTAACCAAAGTCCCAAGTCCGGTTTTCTCCTCCAAAAAAGGAGTTATGAGAGGAAGCAGTTTTGAAGCTTTCTGGTCGGCCCTGCTTAGCGAAGGTCCAGAGAGCTCTTCCGAGGCCCTTGGAACTTCTGAAGATGGCCCTCCCTCAGTTGATTCACTTTCATCCGTTGAGTCAGATGAAGTCGATCCTTGAGTTGGAGGTTCTATGTGTCTTTTTCCTCTTCCAGGCCCCGGTAGAGTGACCTCTGGTCGTGGCTCCGAAGTTGTCGAAGGTCTTTGAATTGTATCTTCGTGAGATGCTTCGACAACAGGAGGCTCTGCAAAAACAGAAATATTATACATTGTATAATTTTGCAAAAAATTGATAAAAATTATGCAAAATTTACCTTCGACATTCTCTGGAATATCGAGTACCGGACTGATCGGAGGATCAAAAGTGTAGTCCTCATCCGAATCAGCCGTTAAATCTTGGACTGCAGGAGCATCGTCCTGGGGAGTCCTCGTTACTTCTTCAGGAATCGAAGCCATAGTGACTTCGATCCCACCTTCGTTCACAGGAACTCCGGCCTGAGTTGTATCTTCTTGAACTACCGAAGTCATTGGTTGATCAGCATTATCTCCAGACTCCGGTACGTTCGCAGGCACTTCGGCCTCATCTACACCCATAGGGGCTTCGAGTTGTCCTTCCTGGGTATCCGGAGCTCTTACTTCTTCGATGTTAACTTGGGGCTCCGGAATACCTGCAGTATCTTCAATATGAATACTTCGTTGAGTTGCATCTTCATCAATTAATTTTACTAATAAAGTACCTTCATCCTCTTTAGAACCAGAAAGTGAGGTTCTTGAGCTTGAAGGAGCAGGATCCAAAGGTGCGAGATTCTTTGGCTTCCGAGCCACTTTCTTCACTGGAGTCTTTGCTGAACCTGAACCTCCGGCTTCAGCTACTCTTTTCTTGGGGCCTTTCTCTTGAGACACCCAATCCATCAGAGGGGGTGGAGTTAATTCCAGCATTCCCCATACTCTGTTAAATCGCTCCCAACGTCCGACTAATTTGATTCGCCATTCTTTTTCCGACGGAGTTGGAGCACCCAGAATCTTCTCCGAAGCCCTTACAATTTGCTCTGAAGTAATAGGGGCTGAAGAAGCTAAAAAAAATAATTCGAGTTAATCTTTCTTCGAAGTAAATATGTACTATGCATGTTGGTTTCGAAGTTACCTGCAGGGCTCGAAGTATAGTTAATTTTGCGAAGACCGCCTTCCGAGTCATCTTCGAAGACGATAGGCCAGTTGGCCATCAACGGAGGAATTTGAAGTCCGATGAATTCTTCGGCCAGGTCCCGCATACTTAACCTTCGGCTGATTTTTTGAAGTAAGTTGAGGCGAGCTTCGAGCTGGCCTTCGTCAGGTTGCACTAAGGCCTCCTTCCGGAATTGAATTTCTTTGAGGGGCCCAGCCAGAGGACTGCTTGCTCCAACTTCGGCATAAACCACCTCAGGACCCAGTCGGTGTACCATCTAGCATTGATGGCCTTAGCAGGGAATTGCAGCGCATATTCATCGCGAAGCCTAAAATTGATGCTTCCGAAGGAAACCACCACTTTTTCACCTCCGGAGCCTACGAAGGTCTTTGGCTGACAAGTTGCTCTATGAAGCGCAGCGAAGATTTCAGCCCTCCCTTCACAACCTTCGGCTCTCAGTGCCCACTCAAAGATGGCTAATCTGGCTACAGCATTCGAGACAACTGAGGGAGGGTTACATGAAACAAGTCAAGTACTTCGGCCAAGAAATCCACAGCCGGGAGGCCCAAGCCTGCTTCGAAAAAAGCTTCGAATACCACAACTTCTCCGGGTCTTGGTGATGGAATTGATTCTTTGCCCGGCTTCCGAATCATAACCCCATTGCTAATCTTACCCCCCGCTGTGATTGCCAAAGATTCTCTCTTGCAGGTAGATGGCCCTAATTCAAAGGATTGATCCAAGTACTTAGTTGATGGAGGGCACAAACCTTGATCATCGGGGATTTGGGGATTTCTCCCCCCTGCCGCCATGGATGATCCTGCCTGCATCGAGGGTGCCGCCGCCAATGTCGCCGCCGCTGCTGCTGCGGCTGCCTGCTGCCGAGCCAAAGCTAAAGGAGGCGCAGATCCTTTGGTCTTCACCATTATGATCGCTCGGTTGCTCAGGAACTCAAAGGTTAGGGCTCAAGAACTCAAGGGGCTCACAAGCTTTTGATTGAGAGGAACGGTGAAAAGGTAATCGGGTAAGTTTTGGGCTCTTTATTTATAGCCTAAATTTTCCGTTTGTTACCGTTTGAGTTCTGTCCTTTCGCATTCTTGCCCGTTATTCTCCTCCGAAAATAATGCCTCGTATAACTTCCGTTAGAAATAGAAACTAACGGCTATTTTTTCTAAGTCTAAAAAGATTTTCGAACCTCCTGAGTCAGTTCTAAGATAGTTCGAAAAGTAACTACCTTATGACTGATTCGAAGTTCATATCTTCATGCATTTCGGAGATAAAACGAAAATCAATAACCCCTATGATTGGTTATCTTTTCTTTCCGTATACTGCTCTCCTAACGTTACAGGTCGAACGGAGAAGCGTATTCGAGGGGCTACTGTTGGGGGAAAATATCTCATCTTCGGGGTTATTGCCAAAGCAGCATGAAGACAACCAGCTAGTTCGAAGATTGTCCGAAGAGCTTTCTTCGAAGATGCTCGGAACCCGGTTCGAAGCCCGAAGAAAGACACTGGTTCGAAGTATGTCTTCGAACCAAAGCCTTTCAAGATCTTTTCTGCCAGCTAAGATGGAAGATTTATCTTCTATCCTTTTAGATTAGTCTTTTACCATTTTAGTCCTATTAAGGAAACCGACTAGTTTCCTTAATGTCGGTTGTAATAGAGGGGTAAATAGGTCTTTTCCTTAATGTTTGGGCCTATAAATACCCCCCATTTCACCCTGTAATAGGGACCGATTACAAGTGATTCAATACACACTTTCGAACTATTCTAAGCTATTATCCTTTCGGAGGCTTAGAACAGTTTGCTTCGCAAACACTTCGTTTGTTAGTTTCTTTTCTATAGAAACCTGTTAGCGTAATCTTTTACGCCAACAGTAGATAAGGAATCACAGAGCCAAATGACAATTTTGCTTCAACCACATTGATCCTTGGTATGTCAACGATAAATGACACCTCATCAAACTGATTGTATTCTTCTTCGTCTTCAACTCCATAAACTCCAACAATTCTTTACTTTCCTGGAGCAATGATGTATTTTTTCTTGTCTTTAGGATCAAGTATGTAAAATACTTGTGCTACAGATTGATCGAGTATCCAAGGGTCATTTTTATAAGCCACCTTATCAAGGTCAACTATCGTAAACACGTAATCATCCACCTCCACACCTTCTGGATTTCTGACCCACTGGCTCTTAAATACAGGGATTTCTATAGAGTTCCCGTAGTTAAGTTCCTATATTTCTTCGATGTCTCCATAGTAAGCATTCTTTTATCCAGTGTTGTCTTCTGCATCTGCTCTGACACCACTATTTTGGTGCTGGCTCTTTTGATCCTTTGCTTTGGTATAGAATATGAAACCATTGATGTCATACGCTTGCCATGTTTTAACCATGCTCAATGGACCGTAAGACAATTTATTTATCATCATCTCTTCGTCAGTTTCTCCAATCGAAAGGTTTAGATCCCTCAGCCATGATGTGAAATGAATTTTGTGCTGTTTCATAATCCATTGTTCATCGCGATCTTCATTCTTTTCACGAAGCTCTTGCAGGTGTTGTTCAACATATAGTCTCATAATCGCCAACTGATGCATTACACTGTAATGTGATTCTCTTATTGTTTGGTAGCTATTGTCTCGTATGATTTTCCTGCCTTTAGTTCCTTTACCGGTGAGTCTTCCATGGTGCCAAGACACGGGAACTACTATTAGTTTTCCATCTCTTATGTAATCTGCGTAGCACTCAATGACTTCCTCAGTCATGTAGCCCTCTATCATGGAACCCTCTAGATAAGTACAATTTCGTACGTAACCCTTGAAGATAAACATTAGATGGTCGTACGCATACATATTATGCAGGTACGTTGGACCGAGAACAAAGATTTGGTCTGCTATATGTATCATATAGTGCTCCATAATATAAAAATATGAAGGAGGAAAGCACATCTCAAGCTGACACATAGTCTCCCTCATTTGTTTACATAATTCATTTAACTCTTCAGTGTCAATCACCTTCTTTGATAAGACGTTGAAGAAGTGACACATGTGTGTTATCACTATCTTCAGAAATGAATGTTGATTCCTCTTACTACGATGGCGAGGAATAGCCCAAGCATAACATGACAATCATGAGTGTTGTAGCCGCCCATCCTCAAATCTGCTATGGAGACAATATTCTTTATATTCATTGAGAATCCTGTTGGAACTCTAATTCCATATAGACACCTGCAATTGATCTTTTCTCGTGAAATGTGAGGTTATAGCTAGCAGCTGGAAGGAAATAATTTCCATTGGCCCTTTCCTGTGGGTGAAGCTCGGGTCTAATTCCGAGAGTTTGAAGGTCCCTTCGTACTTTGAGTCCATCTTTTGATTTTCTCGGTATGTCTAACAAAATACCGATGGTGCTTTTAAAGACATTCTTCTCAACGTGCATTGTTGTGATGACAGATCGAATCAACAGGTTTTTGGGAATGGGAGTAATGAAGTGTTGGGCTCAAATTGTATTCTCGGATCGTGTGTCCATTACAACTGGGGGACAGGAGTATTTATAGAGCAACCCGGCCCAAAGGGGTCTAATACTTCCAAAACCCCTTAACCATTATTCGGCCTGGCACAGGCTTGTAATACAGACAAGAATAGCTGCTACACAGTACAGACAGAAAGTGCAGCCCTGACAATGTATCAACTGTGCCGGGCGTTGCAGCGATCGCCCGACACAGCACAGGCGATCACGATCCTGTCCCCGGACCACCCCAGTTGTTTATGAAGGTTGGTCTATTACTATAGTGCAGGACTACATGAAATCGAAATCAATCAATGTTTGTTTCGGTCAGACGAAAAAGAGACATCAAATAACGCAGAAATTGCCTACAGAAAGTCGGGATCGACTGAAATCTATGTATGAGGGCCACTTTCGCTAATTGCATTACTCTATTTATTTGGAATATCTATGGATCAGGTCGTCAGGGCGTGACCATATTAAATAAATGGTCTTTTCATCGCTTTGGCCTGGAGCCGAGTAAGTAAGGACTTTGCCAGGTTTGAACTCCAAAGTCAGGCGACTCATAGGCAGTGGCTTGGTTAAGGGAATGGAACCCACCGGAGCCGTAGCGAAAGCGAGTCTTCATAGGGCGATTGTAGCTGCTTATGGACCCGAACCTGGGTGATCCGGCAACTACGAAAGATGCAAAAAAACAGCAGCGATACTACTGGAAAGTATAGTTCGGGTCGTCTCCTGGTCTTCTGTCCCGCCCTGGAGCCTTCGCACCTGATGGAGGCTTGCCTCCGGCATCCCACTGGGCGTCTGTCCGAGGGCCCCTTCCGTACGCTTCGGGGCTTCTGGAGATCCCTAGGCCTCCCTGCCTTGGGGCCCGCAGGTACCTTCGGAACGGGTTGTCGGGCCTGTGCCGTACGTGGCCTCTCCCCTGGACCGTACTGCTCTTTGTGTTTCCAAATGCAATCGGGATTATGTCCCCCAACAGTAGCCCCTCGCTTCTTTCCGCTCGAGAGTCCTACACGGAAGAAAGGGAAGAAGCGCACAAGATAATTCCGATAATTTACAGGAAATCAACTCACAGAGAGGTCCTAAATCTTCGCTGCGAACCATCCTCGTTTGAGTGCTTCGGATGAGCTAGTCGCATTACACTCCGCATTGGGGGGGACTTTGACCGACCGGACTTGATGCCCACGTGACCTTGACCGTCGTGCACCGGTGCACGAGAAGGCGGAAAGGCGCGTCTTTAACACAATCAATGCGCTTGGCGCATGCGCGACGCGAGGGAGGCGGACCATCGAAGACTGGCGCACACAAAGGTGGACCGTCAAGACTTTAATGCAGTGACCACGCGACCGGCGCACATGCGCTGAGTGGGGGAATGCGGACCAACGAGGCACCGAAACGGCTATGCAGCGGCTATTCTCGCGCATAAATAGATCTTGCCGGCCGGTTGAACCCTCCCCTGCTCACTTGTTTAGCCTTTAGTCACAAGCTTGGCAGCTAGACTTCCACTCTTCAAGCTTCTTGTCTCCTTCCTCTGCTCTCTCCAGCCATGGTGGAAAGGAGCACCCCCACGGTAGCAGTAGACCCACGCTTCCTGCAGCACCAGATGACAGCCTCGATGGACCCATCCGAGCACACCGCCTCGATCCCGACACGAGGGCCAGGAAACCGGGCACGGAGTCGATCCCGGAACCGCGCGAAGGAGAGGTCGTCGTCTTCGAAGCGTTCTTCGACGTGGGGCTAGGATTTCCGGCTTCAGAGCTCCTTTCGGGGGTTCTGGATGCCTTCCACCTCGAGCTCCCACAGCTGTCTACGAACGTCGTGGCCCGCCTCTCCATCTTTGAGTGGGCCATGCGCACAGAGGGCTGCGAGGGTAGAGCGGAAGTCTTCGCTCAGATGCTCGAAGCCCTCTGCCAACCGAAGAAGAAGGATGGCCTGGTGCAAGCCTATGGGAGCATCAACTTCCAGCTCCGGAAGAGGTACACATACTCCTTTCCTGCGAAGGCCATCAACGATCGGTGGTACTCCAAGTGGGTACACCGGTGGTTCTACGTCCGGGTGGAGCTCAACTCCGGGCTTGCCGAACCTCCACGCCACATTTGGTTTCGGAGGGAGGTGATCTTCGAAGCCAGTGCCGGCTCGGTCTCCGCTCGCATCAGGCTGCTCTAGATCGTCGCCCGCCGGATGAGCATGCGAGACTTGATGGAGGAGTTCGTCGCCCTTGAGATTCCGCCGTTGAAGGGAAAAATGGCCAACATCTCTCCGGAGCACTCAGGACGAATTATCGTCGGCAGAGCTCTCCAACCGGCTATGTTAGTCCTTGCCTCTTTTCGATCTTCGCAATTCTACTCGCGACGAAGTGGCCCGACTCGCCGAGAAGATCCTCAGGGCTGCCACTCCGGCCGAGTACAAGAGACGGATGGAGCTCGTCAGATCCTGGGGGCGATACAACCGCGTGTGGGATGCGCTTGAGCTCACTCCTCCACCCCTCCCGGAGAAGGAGGCCCTCCGCGTGCCTTCGAAGAAAAAGAGGACAGCGAAGGGTCTGAAGAGACTTTCCCCGGCTCACTCATCTGCCTCCCACTCCGAATGGGAGTATTCTAGTGAGGGGGCCGAGACGGAGCCAGACGACTCCTTGGTGGATCCTGGTCTGACCCGTCCGGAGCAACCAGCCTTCGGCGGCACTGGAGATGCACCAGTCCATCCAAGTCCACAGACACCCGCTCCGAGGGCAGGGCAAGAGGCGTCTGGCACTAGAGCAGTGGCGTCTCCTAAGTCCACCCCTCTGCGCGGTCTAGCCTCAGAGGGGGTCTCTGCCAGCTCTCGGTGGAGCAGAGACACCGATAGCTTGGACTGAGGGGGATTAGCCGACCCCCTGGGGGCTGTCGAGGGGAGCACCGACATCGAGGCCGAACTCGCTGCGGCGACGGCGGGCTCCCCGATAAACTCGTTGGACGAGTTGTTTTATTGGCCTGGCACTCCGGGACGCGCTCAGCCTTCGGATGTCCCGGTTGAAACTGCAGACGAAGGTACGTGGTTCTACCCGCCTCTTTACTTAGACGCATCAAATTCCCTCAGTCCTGATCCCCATTTTCCCCGAGCAGGCACTTCTGCCCGGGTTCTGGTTCCGGTTCCGACATTCTCCGGGCATGCCACCGACATAAGGCCCGAGGTCCTTGCGAATGTGGCGGGAGCTCCGGGGCTAGACGACGAAGCAGAATCGGAGGAGGCCCCGAGAGAGACCGCTGAGGGAGCCGGTTGGGAGGCCGAGATCCGGCCACCCTCCGACCTAAAGCACGCGCGCTCCAGCGTGCCCCTCCTGGTCCTCTTCCTGGAGGCGGGTGAAGACTTCGCGCTGAGGACGGCTCGTCTCCATGATTCTTACCTATGCTTGAGGGAGACCAGGCTGATAGATGAGCTCGGCCAGGTGGACGGCGTCGATCTCGGCCAGGCTATTGAGAGCGCCGCGAGCCAGGTATGCCTTTGGGATGCTCTGGGACGAGCCCCTAGCCTCTCCTGCCCTAACTCGTCATTTCATGCGCAGGTAGTCGCACTGGCGTAGGGCTCGCTACTGTCCTTGCTCTCCGAGCGCAACCGTCATGAGAGCAGCGCTTCGGAGCTCTCCGGGCGAGCGGACGCCACCGAGAGGATGGTCCAGGAGCAAGCGGCCGAAATCGACCATCTCTAGGTGCTAGAGTCGGAGGTTGAAGTCCTTCGTCCTCGGGCCGCCAGGGCCGAGGCACTTTAGGCTGAGGACATGGAGGTTGACGCCCTCAAAGCCCAAGTCACCGAACTAGAGGGGCTTCGAGCTTGAGCTGCCTAAGAGGACGAGCTTTAAGCGAAGGTCAACGTCTTCCGGGCCTAAGCTGCAGAGGTGGAGAGGCTCCGGGCCTGGGCTGAGGAGGTGGACCAGCTCGAGGCGGAGGTCTTCGCACTTCAAGCCCAGTTCTCCGAGATGGAGGAGCTTCGGGAGAAGGTGGCTGCCGCGGAAGCCCATGAAGCTCAGGTGCTCCAGCTCGAACGGACCGCAGCAGACCTCCTAGCCCAGAACAAAGCGGCGACCGAAGCGCTGGCTCAGGGGGAGAAGACGGCGGCTGGCACTATGGTGTCCCTCCGAAGGGTACTGGCGCGCTACGGCACTGGGTGCACGACTTTTTACGTCGCCCAGGAGCCCCTTAGCCATTGGCTGAAGTTCATCCAGGCTGCCGTCCGGCAGATAGGCTTCATCGTGTCAAGATACGGTGAAGTATCAGCCTGGGTAGCTGCCCTCGGTATTCTTCATCAGCTTGAAGCTTCTGGGATCTCCTTGCCTTCACCCTCGAGTTCTCACCCCATCGCCTTCAGGGGAACCATCTTCTTTCCCCCAGCCCAGTGGTAGCCCAATCCTAGAGAGCTCTCCAAGCGACTTGGCAAACTGAGGGCCCTGACGCAGTCAAGGCCTAGCTAGACGAGGCCCTTCGCTCGAGCGATCCTTCGACTTCCTCGAATCCCCCAGCCGCAGTGCACCAACTGGACCCGAAGGTGTAGTCTCCTGAGGGCCTTAATATTGTAACTCATGTAATAGATAGGAACTTGGCAGTTTATTAATAAAGGGTAACCGCTTCCTGGAAATCATTCAGGGCATCCGCTCCACCCGTGATTCTGACGTCGAGGTTCTTGATGAGGACGAGACCCTTCGGCATCAATGGGCCGCTTTCGAGGCCCATAGGACCAACCGGCCTCCACGCTTCGCCATCCCTCGAGATGACGACGGACATGCAATCGCCGAGATCCTTCATGAGGTCTTACGTTTAATCAAGGAAGAGGAAAGAGAAATTCGAGATCCATCCTCGTCGCCCGAACCGGTGAACTGGTCCGATGTGGTGGCCGACTTCAACGAACCGTAGCCCGGAGGTGAAGGTTTGCGCAGTTGGGCCCAACTCCAAGAAGATCAGAAAGCCCTTCGGGCTCAAAAGAGAAATCTAGCCACACAGCGACGGAGCCCCTGACCGGAGGGGGCTTTGGGGGCCCGGGCGACCTTTCGGACCGGAAAGGCTTCCAATTCTTGCTCGGCTTGGATGAGGAATTTTTCTAGTCTTATTCCTCGGCTTGATTCCACAACATATGTTATTCACGCTTTATGTATGATATAACTAATTGAAGCCCCTCTTGCGGTATTTCGAATCTCTGCCCTTCCTCTCCCCCCTCCTTTGCGGGCTGATGAATTGTCGACTGGGCTCAATCCGCTCGCACTTAGGTCGGTCGGAAGGGAAGAGAGAATAGCTGGGCTACGTCAAGCCGGACCTTGGAACCTGAATAGGGGGTGCGTCGAGCCGGAGCCCGGAACCCAAATAGTAGGTGCGTCGAGCAAGAGCTCGGAACTCGAATAAGGGGTGCGTCGAGCCGGAGCTCGAAACCCGAATAGGGGGTGCGTCGAGCGGGAGCTCGGAACCCAAATAGGGGGCGCGTCGAGCCGGAGCTCGGAACCTGAATAGGGGGTGCGTCGAGCCAGAGCTCGGAACCTGAATAGGGCGTGCGTCGAGCCGGAGCTCAGAACCCGAATAGGGGTGCGTCGAGCCAGAGCTCGGAACCCGAATAGCTTGGTGAAACTACGCTTGACACCGCAGTGCGTCCACTTTGGTCAAAACGTTCACCTTATATTATTATTGAATGGAGGATCTGATACAACAATAGCTAACATCGGAGGACGTCTATGAAATTATGCAAAATAGCGTTTCATGTGCTCCACGTGCCAAGTGTGTTTCAGATCTTCGCCTTCTAAGGTAGCTAGACGGTAGGACCCTAACCGTCTAGAGCCGACCACGATGTACGGGCCTTCCCATTTATTGCACAACTTCGTCGGAGCGGCCACCGCGCGCAGGACGAGGTGCCCTGGCTGGAACTCGTTGCGCTTGACCTTGGGGTCATACCATGCCTTCGTCTACTTCTGGTACTGAGAGAGGTTGGCGACGGCTCAGAGCCTTGATTCCTCCACGAGGTCAAGGGAGACGGCGTGCTCTTGATCAGTTTCGGGAGTCATGACCCGCAGAGAACCAGCTCGAAGCTCCGTCGGCGTCATTGCTTCATCGCCAAATAGGAGCCGGAACGGGGTGAACCTAGTAGCTCGGGAAGGAGTGGTCCGAATGGACTACAGGATCTTAGGTAGCTCTTCGGGCCACAATCCATTGGCTAAACCATGATGCGCTTATTGAGGTCAGATAGAATATGCCCATTGGCCCTCTCAACAGCTCCATTTGACTAGGGATGCCGGACCGCTGTGAAGCATAGCTGCACTCCCAACTCCTCGCAGAATGCTATGAAGGGCCGAGCATCGAACTAAGTGTCGTTGTCCAGCGTGAGCTGTTTGGGCACTCAGAAGCGGCAGACTATATTCTGCCAAAAGAATTTCTGGACGCTTCGGGAGGTAATGGTAGTCAACGGTTCAGCCTCGACCCACTTAGAGAAGTATTCGATGGCAACGACGGTGAAACACAAGTTGCCCCATGCCCTGGGGAATGGTCCGATGAGGTCCATCCCCCACCGAGTTAGGGGCTAGACGAGTGCGATGAGTTGTAGGCTGACCGGAGGCCTACGGCTCCGTCGCCCCATCCATTGACACCCTTGGTAGGTGCACACCAGATCTTCGGCGTCGGCGACAATTGTGGGCCAATACACACCTTGGCAGAGAGTCTTCACGGTGAGTTCTCGAGGGGCTAAGTGACAACCACACAGACCCTCATGGATTTCCTAGAGCATTAGTAGTCCATCTAGACGAGAAATGCACCGAAGCAGCGAAGAGCATACACCCGACTTGTACAAGATTCCGTCAATGATTTGATACGGCCTAGCGTGGAGTTCAAGTCGTGCCAGCTCCGGACTAGGTCGGTTGTCCATATCGCCATTGAGTGCCCGTAGAATGGGCTCTCGCCAATCACCATCGGCCATGCAAAGGACTGTAGCCGACCAAGGGGGCATCGAAGTACCCGTCAGCGTGGGAGACGACACATCTCCGTGGAGAGACGCCGATGGATCGGCAAGTTCTTCGAAAAAGGCGGCGGGCGGGAGAGGTTGACCGCTGGCGCCAACTTTAGCGAGGACGTTAGCTTGGTAATTTTCACTTCTTGGTATGCTCTGGACAGATATCCCCTTGAAAGATGCTTCGAATTTCCGAATGGCTTCGAGGTAGGCGACAAGATCGGGGTGCCGGGCCTGGAAACTTTTGTCTATGTGTTCGGCGATGACTTGAGAATCAGTCTTGACGACCACGAGGGCGGCTCCAAGCACGTGCGCCTTGGGAAGACCCAGCAGCACTCCTTCATATTCGGCATTATTGTTTGTCGCTTTCAAGTTCAACCGAACGGAATACAGAGCCTGCTGACCGGAGGGAGAAACGATCACCGCCCCGGCGCCTGCTCCGGAAGCTTGGTAGGCACCCTCCGAGTAAATGGTCCACACCCCTTCGCCTGCTTCGACATTGGCATGACTAACTGCAGGCGTCCATTCAGCGACGAAATCAGCAAGGATTTGGGACTTAATGGCAGTCTGAGCCACAAAGTAGATTTCGAACGGAGTGAGATCCACTACCCACTTCCCGATTTGCCCGGTTGCGTCCTTATTACGGAACATGTCACCTAGGGGGTATGCAGTCGGAATAATTATATCATGTGCCAAAAAGTAGTGCCGAAGCTTCTGGGATGCCATGACGAGAGCATACGTCACCTTTCCAAGCTCGGAATACCGAGTTTTTGCTCCGGAGAAGGCTTTGGATACAAAGTAGATGGGTCGTTGCACCAGCTTCCCACCGGTGTCTTCTTCTTGAATCAAGGCTGCACTTGCCGCACTGCTTGAGGCGGTAATGTAGACCAAAAGGGGATCACCGGCCCGGGGTGTTGCGAGGGCAACGAGATCGGTGAGGTAGTCTTTTATCTTATCAAAGTAGTCCTGACATTCCGGGGTCCATTCGAAGTCTTTGGAGCTTCGCAATCACTTGAAAATGGGCAGGCTTCTTTCAGCCGATCTTGCCAAGAAAAGGCTAAGAGCGGCGAGGCGCTCGGCTAGCTTCTGCGCCTGCTTCAAATTCTGAGGGGGAGACATATTCTGCAGTGCGCTGACTTGCGTTGGACTGGCTTCAATACCCCGACTGGAGACCAGATATCCGAGCAGCATCCCAGCACGTGCTCCAAAGACGCACTTCTCAAGATTGAGGCAGATCCCGCACTTCCGAAGGCTGTCGAATGTTTCAGCTATATCTGTGCTATGGCAATTCTTGTTCGTGCTTTTAATGACGATAACGTCCATATAGGCTTTGACATTGTGGCCGATCTGGTGCCCTAGAGCCTTAGATATTAATCTGGAGAAAGTGGCTCCGGCGTTGCGGAGACCGAAGGGCATCTGAACATAGCAGAACACTCCTGAGGGGGTAATGAAGCTCGTTTTGACCTGATCTTCTTGCTTCAACCAAATCTGGTGATACCCTGAATAGGCGTCAGGAAAGCTGAGGAACTCGGAACCAGCAGTAGAATCAACCAATTGGTCGATGTGAGGCATGAGGTAGGGGTCATGGGGGCAAGCTTTATTCAGAGAAGTAAAGTCAATACACATGCGCCATTTGCCAGATGTTTTCTTCTGGACGAACAATGGGTTTGACAACCACTCGGTGTGACTAACTTCCCGAATGACCCCTGCCCGGAGCAACTTCTCAGTCTTGGTCTTGGCAAGCTCAGCACAGTTCGATGGATAGCTTCCGAACCCCCTGGCATACTGGGCGAGCTTTTAGGTCGACCGCTAGAGAGTGCTCGATAATCGGGCGGTCGACGCCTGGTTTGTCTTCGTCGGACCACGCGAAGATATCCAGGTATCTCCGGAATGACTACCTCGAGCGAAGCTCTAGCCGTGGTTCGTCCGACAAAGGGGCTCTCATCCCCCGCCCTGACGCTATCCAGGTAGTCGGGCATCAGGACGAGCCAGAAGCTTTGGGCCTAGCTCCAGAACTCGACAGGTTCCAAGCCCCCAAGCTCGAAGACGGAGCGGACCGAGGGAAGCAGGTGGTCCTTCCCATATCTGGAGGAGGAGCTCTAGGAGCCATGTCCAAGCGTCAGTGAAGGGAATACGTCCGGGAGATTGGACATATCGGCACCTCGAGCTTCTCCACGCTTCCCGAATGGTCCCACTTCCCGATCTCCTTCACTGCCGAGGATGCCACCGACATCAAGTTCCCACACGCCGATCCCCTTGTCATCTCGGCGAACATTGCGGGTGTCGAGGTGCGTCATATCTTGGTCAATGGCGGAAGTTCCGCTGACATCATTTTTGTGCAGGCTTTCGATCAGATGTGCCTTTCCTGGAAACATTTGTTGCTGGCCTCCCGATCGCTCTAGAGCTTCGTAGGGCCACCGCTCGACGCACTCGGCTAGATCGGGCTGGAGGTGACCTTTGGGGACTACCCCCTTTGCCGCAGTGAGGAGATCATCTTCGACGTCATCCACACTAGAGCCAAGGCAAGTCCACAGCGTCCGTGGAAGCTCGGGAGAAGCCAGATTGGCGGGCGCCGGAGACACCTCTCTGAAGGGCCCCCCAGCCAAGCAACTCCCGGAAGGGAAGATCATCACTAAGATCCTGGTCCAGAATGGGAAGGAGTGCCCGATCCGATTCGAAAACGGCCTTGAGCCGAAGGTGTTGGAGCACTGCAGTAGAGAGTTGCCCCTCCGGGAAGCGCTCTTGGTGGAACCCTGGCACCGGAGGGACGTCCCCCGCTGGCAGTGTGCGGGTGCTTGGCGGGGACCCTCGAGGTGATACTGTGGACTTCCCCCCTAAGGTGCTTTCGACCTCACCGGGAGTCCCGGTGACGAAGATCCAGAATGGGACAGACCCCACGGTCGGGATCGGGAGACTACTTCGTACAGCTTGGCGCTCGATGCCCGGACAAGGACGATCATCACCTGTCGACATAGCTGACCTTCCTCGGATTGGGCGTATTCCTCAAAATATGTCATGAGCTGGGCTACCGAGGATATCGGCTTCCGATGCAGCTTGTCGAGGAGACCCGGGTGGGTGACACCCTCCCGGGTGGTGTCGATGACCGAGGAGGCCGAGAGTCCCTTGATTTGGGCCTTGGTGTTCGTGAAGCACTGAGAGTACTGCCGCAGCGTCTCCCCAGGCTGCTGCTTCACCTGAAAGAGGCTACCGGTCGACATCAGGGCCACGAAGGTCCCTGGAAATTGTTGACGAACTTCTTCTTTAGCTGGTCCCACCAATGGATGGTTCCGGGCCATAGCGACCAAAACCACCGGAGAGCAATTCCTTCGAGCGCCAGAGGGAAGCATTTGGCCATGGTATCACGGCTCCCCCCACACGCTTCTATTGCTAGAGTGTATTAGCGGGAGAACTCTCCAAGGTCGGAATCCCCGGAGTATTTAGAGAGCTTGGCGGTGTGAAACTTGGAGTCGAACCGCACCCTCTGTAGGTCAGGGTGCAAGGGAGACTCTTCATCGTACGACCCGTTCTCTTCCTCCCCTTGGTCTTTGTCGTCGCTCAATGTCATGGCCGCAACCCCCAGTGCCCGGGAGGGCTCCGAGGGGCGGAGCGATGCCTCATGGCACCATTGGGCCAGCTCCACCTTCAATCTTGCATTTTCAGCTACCAGGGCATCAGCCTTGCTCCCGCTTCCTCCGGAGGTAGTTTCCGGGTCTTGCGAGTGGACATAGTCATTCCGGAGGGCCACCACTGGGGGCCTGCGCCGGGGGTGCGACTAGAGCAGGCTCGACTCCGGCGGTGCGGGCTGACCTCCGCAGAGGAACCGTCCTCGCGCTCTTCCGACCCGACATGTCTCTGTGGAATGAATGTAGAGGTCGCTAGCTTCTCGGACTAGGATCCCCATGGACGACGCCAACTGTTGGGACGACGGATCGAATCAACATGTTTTTGGGAATGGGAGTAATGAAGTGTTGGGCTCAGATTGTATTCTCGGATTGTGTGTCCATTACAACTGGGGGACAGGAGTATTTATAGAGTAGCCTAGCCCAAAGGGGTCTAATACTTCCAAAACCCCGTAACCATTATTCGGCCTGGCACAAGCTTGTAATATAGACAAGAATAGCTCCTACATAGTACAGATTGAAAGTTCAGCCCTGACAACGTATCAACTCTGCCGGGCGTTGCAATGATCGCCTGACACAGCGACGGCGATTGCGATCCTGTCCCTGGACCACCTTGACCGGGTCATCTCCTGTTATTTTGTCGCACCCTGGAGCCTTCGCACCTGCCGGAGGCTTACCTCCGGCATCCCGCCGGGCGTCTGTCTGAGGGCCCCTTCTGTCCGCTTCGAGGCTTCTGGAGATCCCTAAGCCCCCCTGCCTTGGGGCCCGCAGGTACCTTCAGAATGGGGCGTCGGGCCTGTGCCGGACGTGGCCTCTCCCCTGGACTGTACTGCTCTTTGTGTTTCCAACTGCCATTGGGATTATCTCCCCCAACATGCATTGTATCGATAGCATGACCAATCTCCAACTCCTTCCAATAGGGCAAATATTTAAAGAAGATTGACTGCTTTTTAAATGGAGCGTCCTTTAAATTTTTTTTCAAATTTCTTCCTCTTCTTTCCGAAAAGAACTTTGATATTCTTTACCATTTCGAATAGAAATTTGCCATCTCGATGTTTTGGAGGCTATCCAAGCTCGATTGTACCGTCAAAATGGTTCCTATTTCTTCGATATTTGTGGTTTTTTGGTAAAAATCTGTTGTGTCGCATATATATCATCTTAACGAATGATGGAAGATGCATAGATTTTGTCTGGTCCACACGCACTACACATGTTGTCTTTCCTTTAACCTGTCCTGTTAGAGACATACGTCCCGGGTTGTCAGCTATGGTGCAAAAGATCATGGCTATTAGATTGAAGTGCTCTTTCATGTGCTCATCCCACACACAGACACCATGTTCCCATAGATGTTTCATATCCACCATCAATGGTTCTAGAAAGATATCAATGTCATTGCCAGGTTGTTTTGGACCGGAAATTAGAGTAGTGAGCATAAGGTATTTTCTTTTATGGCACAACCATGATGGAATGTTGAACAAGCATAGAAAGACCGGCCACGTACTATGTGCGTTCCTCATCTCACCGAAGGGATTCATTCCATCCGTGGTAAGTCCCATCCTGATATTCCTAGGATCGTCCGAGAAATCTGGATCGGCCAGGTCAAATGATTTCCACTGCCTAGCATCCGTAGGGTGCTGAAGTTTTTCGTCCTTCTTTCACCCAGCAAAATGCTAGATTAATAGTTCAACATCTCTTGGATTAGAGAACATATGTTTCAAGCGATCAATCACCGGTAGGTAACACATTACTAAGGCTGGAACTTTCCTCTCCGTCTTTTTCCATGATGTTTTGTGATAACATTTTTATTCCTCTTCTGCAACCTCTTATTCTTCTTCTGGTGGTCATTATAGTCCTCCACACAGTCATTTGGATGTTTGTATCGACTTGCGTTGCATTGCGGACATCTCTATAATAATCCATACTCTTTTCGATATAGGATACAGTGGTTCGGGCATGCATGAATCTTCTGAACGCCCAAAGTCAATGGACAAATCATCTTCTTTGCTTGGTACGTATCAGATGGTAAACCATTGGGTTTCGGCATCTTGTGTTATGTCGGATGTATGATCACAACCTCTTCTATGTTGATGAGCATCTTGCGGCACATCAGAATCTTCAGGAGGGTTTTGGCTCATTTCACCGTGTTTCGTCCATATATAATAGTTCTTCACGAAACCATTTTTCAACAAGTGAAATCGTATGGTTTCACGATCTGAATACGCATACATCGCTTTGTTTTTACAAACTTTACAAGGACAATATATTGCCACTTCACTCTAACGGGAAGCATATTGTGCGGCACCTTCTGTAAATTCAGTTACTCTGTTAAAATATGCCACCACATCTCTGTCGTTGGACAAGTACATCTAGGACCTGTGCTCCATCTAAAACATATATTATTCGAACAAATATTAATAAATTCATTATTGTTAATTTTAGTAATTTACAAATTGAAAATATATTGATTTATTATCGCTTATAACAAAATTAATTAAAAATGCTTTAATTCAAACTATGTATTAAATAGAAAAAAAATTATTAAATAAATTAACTACATTGGTTTCTCTCTCCAAACAATATAACTCTAGATCTATAATCATAAATAAAATTAAAAAAGAGATTAAAATAACGTAAGTCAATATTCAAGTGATGAATAATTGTGAGGAGGGTCATATTTGTTCATTTGGGAGAAGGAAACACTGTAAATGGAAGATTATTTGAAAATTTCTATTCACAAAGCCTAAATTAGTAAAACGCTAACAATTCATTATATACATGATTAAATACAAAATAAATATGAGATTCGGCATGGATTTACCTCCTAGAATGAAATCCTTCAAAAGAAACAAAAAAAAAACCTCCCCCTCTTTATCTAGATTTTTGTCGCCATTGTATAGACAAAATTAAATGGGAACTCTGGTAGATCTCGGGGAGGAAGAAGCTACGTATTTATAGCCAGAATAGTAGTGGCGGTCGCAAGTGATGTCATCAATACTTTAGTGGTGGACAGCGTAGCAGTGGCGGGCAGTACCAGCGCCCGCCACTACTATTGGTAATATAGTGGCGGTCCAGGCTGACGTCAGCACCGATTGCCACTACTTTACCAATAGTAGTGGCGGACGCTGGTGCTGCCGTCAACACCAGCTACTCTAGTGGCGGGCATCTAATGGCCCGCCACTACAGTGGAAAACTCCAACACCACTACAGTAGCGATTTGTAGTAGTGTATATTCCTATGGTTTGTACTAACTCATCTAATGAAAAATATATGAGTTCACCTTTTAGTCTATCTTGTTTCTTCTATTTTTGTGCCTGCTTTTTCTCCTATTTTCTCATCGCCACCGCGCTTTAGTTTTGTAGCACCCATGCTGTAGTCTGCTGCAAGCCATCGCATCATGGATAGAGGAAGCAACTGCATCAAGTCTTCCTCAGCCATCACGGGAAGCCACTCCATTCTGCCGCCTAGAGGTTTGGGCTTCGATTTCAGCACGTGGCCCTGCCTACAACCGGTCGGTGCCAAGTTTCTACTCTTTGCACGCTTGTCTCCCCTGGTTCGATCCGGTTTTCTCCCACCAAGGCATGGGAGCCCTCCTCTCTAATCGATCGGCTCCGACCCAAATCCCGTAGACTTCGAAGCAACATTACATTGTTTTCGAGTATGGTAAGAACAGATACAAATTTATTTCCTCTCTTGGTTCACATGCATTTCATTCATTGAATAGAATATCATGAAGTAATTCTTGTTCTGACTCTACTAAACCTATAATGAGTATCCTACGTGATTAGTAATTGATTAAATGGCGGTGTACTATGAACTTTTATAATATGCCTGATGAAATGTTGTGATTTGTTTATCATAAGCTTGATGAAATATCTGTGTTCTATCAAAATGCTTATTGATATGTCATCAGATATTTGGGTAGTTTTTTAATCTACCTTATGTGTTTTGTACGGGTGACTTTTCAATCGAGACATCGGTTGATTTTTGAAGGATAGATTATTTCCAGTACTTGTAATTTCTCAGACTATCGCATCATATCATATCTAATAGGAGAATGACAGCGCTTGCTTCATCTAGATTTACACTGTGAAAATTTATTTGCTTCCGCTTGTTTCTTTAGAGGTGTTGGGTGTTTAGAAAAGGCCATCAATTCGAGAAGTGCTACACATGCTTTTGATAAAATCAAGAAGTGCTTATTATCACCACCAGTGGTGAGGGCGCCAAAAGCCGGAATTCCATTTTGGATGTATGGAGGGGAAGGAGTACATTATCACATTCTCGAGTCGACGCTTATTGGATGCTAAGGCGAGGTACGTATTTTAATAGTGTTTATGTTTAATACTTTACTATGCATACTCCAAACTCAGACACCATCTTCTATCTACCACATGTATTGTTACTTGTCAAACCGATGTTATAAAGTACATGTTGCAAAAGCTGATTCTGAGTGGGAGAATCAGAAAGTGGGCTTACGCTTTGATAGAGTACGATTTGGCTTACGAACCCCTGAAAGCTACGAAAGGCCAAATTATTGCAAATTTTATAGTTGATCACCATGTAGATGTCAATTAGAGTGACGACGTTGTGCTGGTTGAAGTAGTGCCATGAAAACTTTACTTTGATGGTTTGACTTGTAAGAATGGCCAAGGTGTCGGAGTTGTGCTCATATCACCTAGCGGTATGAGTTTCGAGACATCGGCCCGTTTAGATTTTCCTTGCACTAATAATCAAGTCGAATATGAAGCTTTGTTTCTAGGGCTCGAACTTTTAGATTCCATGGGTGTCAAGCACGTTCATACCTATGGTGATTCATTATTAGTTGTGAAACAAGTAGCTAAAGATGCTCAATGCTTCAGTGGTTTATTGAATAGCTACTTGGATAAGTGCTTGGACATAATAAGTACTCTTGATGATTTTGAGATTTCTCATGTGTCTAGGGAAGCCAACTCATTAGCAAATGATTTGACCCAACAAGCATCTAGTTATCTAGTCAAAAGAGCTAGATTTTTTGCACAAGAGAAGCCGGTGTTTCAAAAGACTACGCCGCGCGAAATGACAGACGTCATCAGTCTAACATGCCCTGATTGTCTAGTTCGACCACATAGATGCAATCGGTTTGACCAGCTATGTCAAGCTAGTTTGATCATCTTTTGTTAATCATCGAGTAACGATCGGTCTGACCAACCTACTATGGCAGGTTCGGGCGCCCTGTGCCGGGTTCGGTCAGGAACAGGGGAGCAGGGCGAGGTTCCAATTTTAAACGCCAATTCAGTTAAGAATTTGGCAGAATTTCCTGAGGATACTGTTGATGATTGGAGAGCTCCCATTATCCAATATTTGAAGCATCTTAGTCAGAGGGTTCATCGGAAGGTTCGACGACAAACGTTTAAATTTGTGTTGCTTGATGATGATTGTATTGTGAGGAGCCATGTTGAAGAACATGGGCCTTATGGCTCCAGATGTGATGAGTGATTGTCAACAGAAGTCAAATAGGATACGATGAGAAGAGAATACCTGTTCTGTCTGGGCCGCATGTGACTCAGGTACACGAGCAGTGAGCGACTGTCGGGCAGAGGGGCCGCGAAGTCGGGTTGGCCTAATCTGGGTACATGGGCTAAGAGCAGCAGAGGATCCACTGGGTTGTTGATTGGGATTGACTCAGGTACACGGGCGGCGAGCGATTACCTGGCTGAGGGAGCTGCGGAATCGGGCCGGCCCAATCTGGGTACCTGGTGCGAAGACGGTGGACGCTTTGTCAGTTTCAGCGCATAACTAACCGCTGATCTCGGATTTGACCGTTTTGAGGTGAAGCCGTAGCTGCTACGAAAGCTCCACATCAGGACAAGTTATCTTTATTTAGGTTTTTACTATTTTTCCTTTAGGCCCATAGCCTGTCAGTCGAGTATGTAAAAAAATCCTAAGGGCATTTTGGTCTTTTCCATTTTTATTCCCGCGTCTATAAAAAACCCTAGGGGTATTTTTGCATTTTTCCATTTATTGGGCGCCCTATAAAAGGGCCCTAATACCCTAGGGTTAGGGTTACCCTTTTAAGAAATCACTTTCCTAATTCCAAAAAATTTGGTCATCTTCCTGCGTATTTATCTTCTCCGCCGCCGAAAAATTTCCTCGCCACCGCCTGTTGATTAGTATTCTCCACGCACTGTTTTTCTCGTGGCTGTGTTTTCCTTCTACGAGCGCTGCTTCTTTTCGGCTTTGATCCACGCAATGGCAACTAGTACCTACACCTGTAATCTAGCTCGTAGGCATGCGCGCTAGAAGCCTGCATACGCGCAGCTAGCAACTATCCGCATAGGCAGAAGCGGCGCGCAGAGCTAGGCTAGCAGCTCATCGCTCAGCCAACTCACACGGAGTTGCGTACGTAGCCGAGTACAGCTACAGTGGCACGGTGTTTCGGTCAGGCGCGCTGCACACGAATCGGTGAACGCCGGTCGGTGCGCGCTGCTCACAGCGATAAGGACAGCAGCAGCATCCGCCGAATCTTCTACGAAGCGTCATGGACAGCAATGGAAGCCAATCGGATCTCTTGTGAAGATCATGCACACGAATCAAGGTACAAAACGCTATAGCCTGTTTCTTCTTCATGTTTTTATCTACTAGCCGCTATAGTATTTTGATTAGTTTGTTAGCTTCGGATGGTACTTTTGTTAGGATCTGAGATATTTATTTTTGTTCAGTACCTGTTTGACTCATCTGGAAAATTTATCATCTGTTGTTAGTCTATTTTTTGTTAAATGCCTATGATGGACATATTTGAGATGGATGAAATGCCTGAATGGATATTTTGATGTGCATGATGGATTACCTGCGATTTGGTGAAATCTTTGTGGAGATGCTATTTGTTTAGTGAATGGACTTAATCTGCCTTTAAGCACTGTGTTGTTGTCTTTTCGATTATGACACTGGTCGTTTTTAGGCTAGATTATCTTTGGCACTCTTGATATGTCTATTTTTTTCCTTGTTAGTCTGTTGAGGTGCGTTGGGTATTGGGAGCAGGCCATTGATTCGAAAGAATTTTTTAGGCGCCCATTCACCCCCCTCTACTTACTACTTTCGGTCCTACAAGTGGTATCAGAGCCTGGTTAGGGTTTTTCCATACCTTAACCGGTTCTAAACCCAGGTAGTGATCATGACTTCATCTAGAAAGGTCCCGTCCTTAGAAGCATGTGGCTATACTTATTTGAAAACTCGCATGCGAGCCAATCTTATGAGTCAGAGCTCGGACATTTGCGACATTTGTGTTCACGCTACTTTCACCATATTGCCTATTGCTGAGCGTACATCTCCTAATATAATTTCCCAGCATCAGAACAACAACAAAGCGGTGAACATTTTGTTTTCTGGTTTAGGTCCCACTGAATTTGAGCGTGTGAGCCATCTCAGCACTGCTAGAGAGATCTGGGCTACCCTCCAGGCACACCATGAGGGGACAGCCCAGGTCAAGGCTCGGCTCTATCAGACCTACCGGCGTGAATATGAAAATTTCACACAGAAGTCGGGTGAATCTATTGAAGCCTTGTTTGGTCATTTTCAATCGATCATCAACAAGCTTCGGGCCATCAAGGCCGAGGGAGTTCAGCTGGTCTCAGATCATGAGCAGGCGCTCAAGATTCTCCATACCTTCGTCCCTAAGATCTGGGAGATCAAGGTATCCTCTATCATTGAGAGCACCTCTTATGACACCTTGACAATTTCAGAGATGTTCAGCAAGCTCAAGGCCATAGAGGTTGATATCCAGTTGAGATCAAATCTCACTGGCTCTGGATCAAAAACCCTGGCCCTTGCTACACCTTCTGCTAACTCCTCGTCTATGAGTTGTGTTAGGTTCTCCTTGATATCTATCACTGAGGACCGGCTTGAGTCGCTAGGAGATGATGATCCGTATTTGTTTAAAGACCGAGTGCGTCGTGTCTATGATAAGCAAATGTTCAAAAGACATGGCACAAAATCCGGATGCTTTGAGTGTGGTGATCCGGGTCATTTCATCGTCGACTGCCCCAAGCGAAATGGTCACAAGAAGGGTACCGGTGGTGGCTCCTACGACTCCGGCAAGCATGACAACTCATCCTTCACAAAAGGCAAGCTCAAGACAAGATTCTTCCGAAAGGCCCTAAAGGACTACCGGCGTGAGAACAAGAAGCGAGACAAGGCCTTCTTCGTCGAGATGGAGAGAAGCTACTCCAAGCGGTCTTCGTATTCTTCCACTTCATCAAGCTCAAGCGATGAGGAGATCATGATCAGGAAGGGAAAGGACAAGGACGATCCAGTGGGCCTCTGCTTCATGGCCTTCGGGGATAGGTTGAAGAGCCGATCACATCACCGCTGAAGATCCCGCAAGAGCTTATGCTCAATGGCTCTTGAGGATAAGGAAGAGAAGGTCTCCCCCAACAACTCTGACGATGACGACGATGAAAAGGTATCCTCCTATGAACAAGAAGTCATTGATTTACATGAAGAGAATCATCAGGAGTTGAGATATCGGGAGAAACTTCTTAGAGGAGCTAAGAAGAGGATAGATGAGCTTGAGAGTGAGCTTGTCGTGGCCAATGGTAGGATTGAGAGTCTATCTTCTTCCCCTTGCTTGGGTGGTAGTAGTGAGTGCCCAAATTGTGAGGTGTTACTGTGTAACTTGACGACTCTGAAGTCCAGGTACATAAAGAGGGTAGATGAGAGGGATGCTTTGGCCACTAAGCTTGAGAGCGCTCAGCTGGAGCTGAAAAATGCTCATGCCACTATCGTCGTGCCCTGTGCTGATTGCCCATCCCATCTAGCTAGTTTAGCTGAGCTGAAAGCCAAGGGTGATGAGCAGTTGGGCGAGTTAGAGAGAGTTAGAGCTGAGCTGGAGCAGACTAGGCTAGAGATTGAGACATTATAATTTCCACCCACTGTTTGTGAGAACTGCTTGTCTCTCAGATTGGAGTTGATCAAGCTGAAAGCCGAGAAGTCTATCCAAGTCGATAGAGAGTGTGAGACCTACTTGTCTCAGGTGGAGGTGCTAGCTTCCTTGAGAGAGGAGCTAGCTGATGTTCAGAATGAGAACTTTTACCTCCGTCAGATCCTGAGTTGGGTGAGTGCGAGAGAGCCACAACTCAGCATGTTGATCCAGCAGTTTAAGAGGCAAGATGGGTTTGGGGTAGGTGTTGGGGAGATAATCCCGATGGCTGAAGGGGGGGCCCACAAACAGGGGGTCTGAAGCCTAGAGCCAGAGGCTGCCTTCGGCAGAAGGACGCCAGAGGCCGCCCTCTGGCAGAAGGACGCCGGAGGCCACCCTCCGGGAGAAGGATGCCGGAGGCCACCCCCCGGGAGAAGGACGCCGGAGGCCACCCTCCGGGAGAAGGACGCCGGAGGCCGCCCTCCGGGGAGAATTGCCGGAGGTCTTCCTCCGGCCCGTAGAAGCGAGCCCAAGGGGAGTGTTTGTGGGAAAAGGACTGGACAAGTACACGGGGGGACAGGATCGCGATTCTATGAACCATGTCGGGCGGCGTAGGCAGCGCCTGACACGGCTGATACATTGCCAGAGCCGAATCTTCCTGTCTGTACTATGTATAGTCCGTTTTGTCTGTACTGTCAACCGGCGGTTGACCGTGTATCCGTTGGCGGTCCAGAGGTGCTTGGCCCTCTAGACGGGGCGCCTTATAAATACCCCTCAACTGTAGTTGTAAGGGACGGGCTCAAGGAGCATTGAATACATTACTCTCATTTCCATCAAGAAAACCTGCTGGTCCGATCCGTCGTTCCAACAGTTGGCGCCGTCCGTGGGGACCATAGTCCAAGAAGCTACCGTCCTCAACACCCACTCACCAAAGCATGTCAAGTCGAAAGGGAGCAAGCGCGGTTCCCCCACGCCGGTCAGCCCGCACCACCTGGGTCGAGCCTGCCGCGATCCCTGACCCCGGCCCTTCGGCCCCTGCCGTCGCGCCGGTCGGGGCGCCCTCCCTGGAGCCAACCTAGGCGCCGGAAGGGACGCCCGAGGCCGGAGGTCCTACCGGCATACCTGAGCCGACCTCCGTCAACCTGGCGGGGTTGCCAAAGGAACCGCCAGAGCAGCACGCTCCAAGCAGGCCCCCGGTGGTGTCCCTTCGGACCGACTACACCCGCTCACGGGACCCTGACACCGCCTCAGGAGGAAGCGGGAGCCAAGCCAACGCCCTGGCCGCTGAGAACGCTCGGCTGAAGGCAGAACTGGCCTTGTGGCGCCAGTAGGCGTCGCTTCGCCCTCCAGAGCCCCTCCGCACCGCGAAAGCTATGGCCGTGGCGCTGAGCGACGACGAAGATCCAGAGGACGAAGAGAACCCGTCGTATGACGAGGAGTCCCCCTTGCATCCGGATCTCCAGAGGGTGCGCTTCGGCTCGAAGTTTCGCGCCGCCAAGCTCCCCAAGTACTCCAGGGTCTCCGACCCCGGGGAGTTCTCCCGCTCCTATGCCCTGGCAATAGAAGCATCCGGAGGGAGCCGGGACACCATGGCTAAATGCTTCCCCCTGGCGCTCGAAGGGATCGCCCTCCGGTGGTTCTGGTCGCTCCGACCCGGTACCATTCATTCGTGGGAGCAGCTGAGGAAGAAGTTCTTCAACAACTTCCAAGGGACCTTCGTGGCCCCCATGTCCAACGGGAGCCTTTTCCAAGTGAAGCAGCAGCCCGGGGAAACCATGCGGCAGTACTCCCAGCGCTTCGCACACACCAAGGCCCAGATCAAGGGGCTTTCGGCTTCCTCCGTCATCGATGCGGCCCGAGAAGGCGTCACCCACCCGGGCCTCCTCGATAAGCTCCACCGGAAACCTATCTCTTCAGTGGCAAAACACATGACGTACTTCGAGGAGTACGCCCGGTTTGAAGAGGGCCAGATGCGCCGGCAAGCGATGATAGTCCCCGTCCGGGCCCCGAGCGCTAGGACATATGAAGCCCCCCCGGACCCCAGCCGGGGCGCGCGCCACGCTTCTGACTTCCGCCGCCAGGAGCCCGGTCGGCAGGATTCCGTCCATCGGGACTCTCGACGGGGCCGAAAGCACCTTCGGGGGGGAGTCCTCAGCATTACCCCCCAAGCCCCTGCCAAGCACCTGCGCACACCCGGCGGAAGCCGCCCGGTCGGAACCAAGCTTCCACCCCGAGCGCTTTCCAGAGAAGCCTTTTACTGTAGCGTCCACGGCGAGAACCGGAGCCACGACACCGACTTCTGCCGGACCATACTCGCCCTTCGCAGTGACTACCTCGAGCGCAACGCCGGTCGCGGCTCCACCGATAGGGGGGTCCCTACCCCTCGCCCAGAAGCAGTCCAGGTAGTTGGGCACCGCGAGGAGCCAGAAGCCTTGATCCCGGTATCGGAGTTCGGCGGAGTCCCGGCCCCCAAGCTCGAAGGTGCCCCGGACCGAGGGAAGCGAGTGGTCCTCCCCATATCCGGAGGGGGAGCCATGGGGGCTCTTTCCATGCGGCAGTGCCGAGACTACGTTCGGGAGGTCGGACATATCGGCACGTCCGGCCCCTCGACCCTCCCGGAATGGTCTCATGTCCCCATCACCTTCACCGCCGAAGATGCCTCTAGAGTCAAATTCCCGCACGCCGACCCCCTCGTCATTTCAGCAGACATCGCCGGAGCTGAGGTGCGTCGCATACTGGTCGACGGGGGGAGTTCCGCTGACATCATCTTCGTGTAGGCCTTCGATCAGCTGTGCCTGTCGCGCAAGCACCTACTGCCAGCTTCGCGCCCACTCCAAGGCTTCGCAGGCCCCCCGCTCGATGCCCTGGGCCAGGTCCTGCTGGAGGTGACCTTCGGCGACTCCCCCCTCCAGCGCCGTGAAGAGATCCTGTTCGACGTAGTCGACGCTCCGTACGCCTACAACGCCATCTTCGGAAGGGGGATACTCAATCGCTTCGGAGTCATCGCCCACCACAATTACCTCTGCCTCAAGATGCCGACTCCTGGGGGGTGTTGTCAGTCTTGGGTGACCAAGCCGCAACTCGCCGGGTCGAATACGGCCATTCAGCACCATTGGGGCCACGACAAATTCACAGTGTCCGCGAAGGCACCGAAGGAGTCGGCCTCACAGGAAGCGAGGACCCCGGGCAGAAGGGCCACCCCGCAAAGCCTCTCCCGGAAGGGGAAGTCATCACCAAGACCTTGACCCAAGGAGGGAAGGAGTACCCGATCAAGTTCGGAGGGGGCCTGGATCCGGAGGTGTCAGCACAGCTCGAAGCCATCATCCGCGGCAACCTCGACATCTTCGCATGGTCCAACGAAGACATTACCGGCGTCGACCGCTGGATCATCGAGCACTCGCTGGCCGTCGACCCGAAGGCACGGCCGGTTCGCCAGGTGCTCCGGAGGCTTTCCACCGAGCGGGCTTAGCTCGCCAAAGCTGAGACAGAGAAGCTGCTTCGAGCAGGGGTCATCCGGGAAGTGAGTCATACCGACTGGTTGTCTAACCCAGTGTTTGTCCAGAAGAAAACATCTGGCAAGTGGCGCATGTGTATCGACTTTACCTCTCTGAATAAAGCTTGCCCCCGTGACCCCTACCCCCTGCCTCACATTGACCAACTAGTTGACTCCACAGCCGGAGCAGAGCTCCTCAGTTTCCTCGACGCCTATTCAGGATACCACCAGATCTGGCTAAGGCCCGAAGACCAAGTGAAAACAAGTTTTGTCACTCCAGCAAGAGTATTCTGCTACCTCCGGATGCCCTTCGGCCTTCGCAATGCCGGGGCCACCTTTTCAAGACTAATCTCCAAAGCCCTAGGCCATCAGTTAGGGCGCAATGTGGAAGCGTACATGGACGACATCGTCCTCAAAAGCACCACCAAGAGCCACCACAGCTCAGACATAGCTGAGACCTTCGACAGCCTCCGGCGATGTGGAATCCGGCTCAATCCGGACAAATGTGTCTTTGGAGCACGCGCAGGGAAGCTGCTTGGGTACCTCGTTTGCAGCCGGGGCATCGAAGCCAGTCCAACGCAAGTTCAGGCACTGCAGAACATGGCCCCCCCTCAGAACCTGAAGCATGCTCAAAAGCTGGCCGGGCGGTTGGCGGCCCTCGGGCGTTTTCTGGCAAAATCAGCAGAGCGAAGTTTGCCCATCTTCAAGGCGCTCCGAGGTTCTAAGCATTTCGAATGGACCCCCGAGTGTCAGGATTGTTTCCAGCAAATCAAAGAGTATCTCTCCGGCCTCGTGGCCCTCGCCACACCCTAGGCCGACAGCCCTTTATTGGTCTACCTCGCCGCCTCTAGCAATGCAGCGAGTGTGGCTTTAGTCCAAGAGGAAGAACTCGGCGGGAAGCTGATCCAACGCCCCGTCTACTTCGTTTCCGAAGCCCTCGCCGGAGCCAAGGCTAGATACTCCGAACTCGAAAAGGTGGCCTACGCCCTCGTCATGGCCTCCCGGAAGCTCTGACACTACTTCCTGGCCCACGATGTCGTCATCCCGACTGCCTACCCGCTAGGCGACATGTTCTGGAATAAGGACGCCACCGGCCGCATTGGAAATTGGGCGGTGGAATTGGCCCCGTTCGGGATCTCCTTCGTCGCCCGGACAGCCATCAAGTCCCAAATCCTCGCCGACTTCGTTGCGGAGTGGACAATGGCCCGCGAGCACGCAGGCGCCGAAGCAAGCGAGAAGGTTTGGATCGTCTTTTCGGACGGTGCTTACCAGGCCTCGGGGGCTGGGGCCGGAGCAGTCATCGTCTCCCCATCCGGCCAGCAGGCCCTGTATTCTGCTCGGCTAAGCTTCAAGGCCAGAAACAATATCACCGAGTACGAAGGGGTCCTTTTGGGACTCCGCAAGGCGCAAGCGCTGGGAGCCGCGCGTGTGGTCGTCAAGACCGATTCCCAAGTAGTCACCGGGCACATCGACAAGAGTTTCCGGGCTAAGCACCCAGACCTTGCCTCCTACCTCGACTCCATTCGCAAGTTCGAGGCAACCTTCAAGGGTATAACCATCCAAAACATCCCGCGAGGCGAAAACAGCCAAGCTAATGCCCTCGCCAAAGCCGGGGCAGGAGCTCAAGCCTTGCCGCTGGGGGCTTTTTTCGAAGAGATCACCCAACCTTTGGCGCCCCCTCGCAGCGAGGCGTCCACCTCCGCCTCCTCGGATGACCTCCCGCCACCGCCCCGGCCAGCTCCAGTCCTGTGTGCGGCTGATGCCGACTGGCGGGAGCCCATCCTGCGCACGCTCGCGGGCAGTGCAGACGATCATCCCAGCCCAAGCCAAGCTCGCCTGCAGCTCCGTGCGAGGACATTCGAGGTTATCAATGGCATTCTGTACAAGTCCGGAGTATGCTCCCCGTTACTCCGCTGCATCTCACATTCGGACGGAGTTGCCATGCTTCGAGAAATCCAAGGGGGGCTGTGCGGGAGCCACCTGGCACCGTGGGCCCTCGCAGGCAAGGCTCTCCGGCAAGGCGTATACTGGGCCACTATCGTTGCCGACGCCGAAGAACTCGTCCGCACCTGCCAGGGTTGTCAGTGGATGGGGAGGCGCAGTCACCGACCTCCAGCAAGCCTGCTACCCATCCCCCCTGTGTGGCCTCTGGCCCGCTGGGGCATGGACCTCATCGGGCCACTCCCCAGAGCAAAAGGGAACCTGCGCTTTGCCGTTGTCGCCGTCGAATATTTCTCCAAGTGGGTCGAAGTGGAGCCTTTGACCTCCATCACATCCCGAAGCATCCAGAGATTCTTCTAGCAGAACATCGTGTGCCGTGTCGGAGTACCCAAGCAGCTCACATTGGACAATGGAACGCAGTTCGACGCTGGAACCTTCCAGGCATTCTGCGATGAATTGGGAGTCCAGCTCTGCTTCGCCGTCGTGCGGCATCCACAGTCTAATGGAGCCGTGGAGCGAGCTAATGGGCACATCCTCTCAGGCCTCAATAAACGCATCGTCGGCTTAGCCAAAGGGTTATGGCCCGACGAGCTGCCGAAGATCTTGTGGTCCATCCGGACAACCATTTCCCGGGCCACCGGCTTCACTCCATTCCGCCTCTTGTTCGGCGACGAAGCAATGACCACGACGGAGCTTCGAGCCGGTTCGTTGCGCGTCACAGCACCCGAGGCCAATGATGAGCGGACCGTCTCCCTCGACCTGGCCAAAGAGACGCGGCTCCGAGCCGTCGCCAATCTATCCCAGTATCAGAAGGAGACCAAGGCATGGTACGACCCCAAGGTTAAGCGCAATGAATTCCAACCGGGGCACCTCGTCCTTCGTGCGGTGGTCACTCCCACCAAGCTGGGCAACAAATGGGAAGGACCGTACATTATAACAAGGTCTGGGCGACCGGGATCCTACCGGCTCGCCATCCTCGAAGGCGAGGAGCTGAAGCATGCTTGGCACGCAGAGCACCTGAAGCGCTATTTTCCATAGTATCGTCAATGTATTCCGCTAAGCAGCCGATAGCGTCTGCTTTTGTATCCCAATTGCGTAATAAAATTGCTAGACAAGTGTTTTCGCCCAGAACAAAACGCGCAACAGCTCTACGAATTTCGCTTCACTGAAGCAATCGGGTTCCGAGCTCCGGCTCGACGCACCCCCGCTCTCGGGTTCCGATCTCCGGCTCGATGCACCCTCGCCCTCGGGTTCCGAGCTCCGGCTCAACGCACCCCCGTTCTCGGGTTCCGAGCTCCGGCTCGACCCCCGCTCTCGGGTTCCGAGCTACGGCTCGACGCACCCCTGCTCTCGGGTTCCGAGCTCCGACTCGACGCACCCTCGCCCCCGGGTTCCGAGCTCTGGCTCAACACACCCCCGCTCTCGGGTTCCGAGCTCCGCCTCGACGCACCCTCGCCCTCGGGTTCCGAGCTCCGACTCGACGCACCCCCACTCTTGGGTTCCGAGCTCCGGCTCGACGCACCCTCGTTCTCGGGTTCCGGGCTCCGGCTTGACGCACCCTCGCACTCGGATTTCCTAGATCCCCTCCGAAGTGTGCCGCCCCGTACCCGAGATGCATTTACCGCGTCTTCCTCCTAGCTGGTTAGCGCCCAGCCAGCAAACCGACTACCCGCTAAGGAGGGGGAAAGGGAAGGAGCAAGACGGAAGACTTCAATCGCACATATTGGAAGCACGGAGGGCGGACAACGTTTATTACAAATCAAAGACAGACGAGAAGAGTCAGGAGAAGTTCTCATCCAAGCCAAGAAAGAACCGAAGGCCCCCTCGGTCGGAGGGGCCACCTGAGCTAGAGCGCACCTCGGTCGAAGGCCACCCGGGAGAAGGACGCCGGAGGCCACCCTCCGGGAGAAGGATGCCGGATGCCGCCCTCCAGGGAGAATTGCCGGAGGTCTTCCTCCGGCCCGTAGAAGCGAGCCCAAGGGGAGCGTTGGCAGGAAAAGGACTGGACAAGTACACGGGGGGACAGGATCGCGATTCTGTGAACCGTGTCGGGCGGCGTAGGCAGCGCCCGACACGGCTGATACATTGCCAAAGCCGAATCTTCCTGTCTGTACTATGTATAGTTCGTTTTGTCTGTACTGTCGACCGGCGATTGACCGTGTATCCGTTGGCGGTCCAGAGGCGCTTGGCCCTCTGGACGAGGCGCATTATAAATACCCCTCAACTGTAGTTGTAAGGGACGGGCTCAAGGAGCATTGAATACATTCCTCTCATTTCCATCAAGAAAACCTGCTGGTCCGATCCGTCGTTCCAACAGTAGGCTACACCTATACCAAGGCTGATTTTGAGAGTGCCATTAGCCGAGCAGTGGAGTGGAGTAAGATGACTCCTGAGCAGAGATATTCCAAGACTCACTCCACTGAGTCTTTCCAGGCTAGTCAGCCCAACGATGGAGTGTTTCAAGAACAGCCTAAAACTCCACCCAAGAAGCCCATCTGGGTCCCAATGCCCAAACATCTCCACACTTCTCTAGACTTTCTACCTGGACCCTCTAACATTAAAGAGTCTACACCCAACACCGCCAAGCCCAAGAAACCCAAGCCTCAACCACATCCCAAGAAGCCCACCTACCACTGTTAGTACTATTAGAGAGATGAGCATCTTGAGGAGTTTTGCTTCAGGAGGAAGTGGGTTGAGAGAGCAGAGAGAGCTCGTGGTGGCAGCAGCAGTTCTACCAGCAGGGTGGTAGACTGAGAGTTCCTCGACGTGGGGAGAGGCTAGAGGCTAGGCCGAGTCATGTAGGTGATGGTAGAGGAGACAACTTTCATGCCCGTGCTCCTGAGGGTGATGTTCTCTCCAACAGATCTACAGGTCGTTCTGGATACGGTTTTGGACCTCGTGGCCTAGACTTTAGGCAAAACCGAGGACCGCGCTTTGAGCTGCGCTTTGGTCCAGACTCTTATGATGATTTCTATTTTCCTTCCTTTTAGCAGATGGCTCGACACTATTTAGCTCTTTTGCTAAACCTAGTGCCGGACAATTTGCTCCCTCTTACGACCACTGACTGTGCAGGATCGAGGGCTGGAAGACGTGTGGATCATGGACTCAGGATGCTCTCGCCACATGATGGGACATCGCAGATGGTTCTCCAGCCTCTCTCC
Organism: Zizania palustris; assembly: GCA_019279435.1. Classification (NCBI taxonomy): domain Eukaryota; kingdom Viridiplantae; phylum Streptophyta; class Magnoliopsida; order Poales; family Poaceae; genus Zizania; species Zizania palustris. The sequence continues at coordinate 30,502,120 of JAAALK010000285.1, read as the reverse complement.
CCCTGAGCTCCACGAATACATCACCTTCAGGAACAGTGGTCAAGGGAAGGTACACGACATTGGCTCAATTCGCATATCTGACCATTTCTCTTTGAAGAATGTTGCCTTGTTTGGAAATTTGAATTTCAATTTGATTTCTGTTTCACAACTTCTTGAGGATGGTTTAGAGGTTCGATTTAAGAAGGGCGTGTATTCTGTGGTTGATTCTAGAGGATCTTTGGTTTGCCAGATCTTACCCTTTAGTAAGGTTTTTCGGATTGATTTCTCTAGTTCTTTTGTCCCTTCTCGTTGTTTGATTGCTGGATCCTCCTCTGAGCTCTGGAAGTGGCATAGGAGGTTAGGCCATTTGAGCTTTGATCTGCTAGTCAGATTGAGCTCTATGGACCTCATCCGAGGATTGCCCAAGCTTAAAATGGAAAAGGAGCTAGTTTGCAATCCCTGTCGTCACGGGAAAATGGTTGCCGCTTCTCACGCACCTGTGACTCAAGTGATGACTTCGTACCCGGGAGAGCTTTTACACATGTATACTATTGGTCCAGCTCGGGTATGCTCAGTCAGTGGGAAGTGGTACACGCTTTTGATAGTTGCCGATTTTTCTCGATTCTCGTGGGTTTTCTTCTTGGAGTCTAAGGATGAGACTTTTTAGTTTGTTCATGACCTGATTTTGAAGCTGAAGAATGAGAACAATGGTCGGATGCGAGCAATTCACTCTGACAATGGCTCTGAGTTCAAGAAGTCTCAGTTCGTCAGCTTCTGTAGCGATCAGGGTCTTGATCATCAGTTTTCTGCTCCTTACACCCCCCACAGAATGCCATTGTGGAACGAAAGAACCACACGCTAGTCGAGATGGCTAGGACGATGCTCGATGAGCACAGGACTCCTAGGTGCTTTTGGGTTGAAGCCATGAACACGGCTTGCTATCTAGCCAACCGCATTTTTCTTAGAGCTTACCTAGGTAAGACTTCATATGAGTTGCGGTTTGGTAGACAGCCCAAGGTGAGCCACTTGCGAGCGTTTGGCTGCAAGTGCTTTGTGCTCAAAAAGGGAGAGCATTTGGACAAGTTTGAGTCTCGTTGCTGGGATGGAGTTTTTCTTGGTTATGCTTTGCATTATCGAGGCTTCCGTGTTTGGAACCTCGACTCCGAGCAGCTTGTCGAGACTTGCGAGGTTTCTTTTGATGAGTCCTTGCCTTCATTGACTCCTTCTTTTGAGCTTTCTGGAGATGATGAGCTTGGAGAGTCCATCTTCGAGGAAGATGATGACGCTCCAACTGTTGATGAGGGCGGGCCTTCTACACAGCCTGCAGACCACACACCTTCTGAGACTTAGATTGAGGACGAGGGCGGACCTCTGATCACTTCTTCCACTTCGATCGAGCCCCCTCAGTCGAGTCCAGAGGTGCCAGCTGCTGACTCCGGTGAGGTGCCTTAAGATCACCCAGGACCCCGAGCAGTTTAGCGTGATCACCCCTCAGAGCTCATCATCGGTGATCTTTCTGAGAGAACTTTGCGCTCTTCTATTGACTCACTTGCTGTGTTTGCTGAGTCTGTTTTTGTTGCATCTTTTGATCCAAGAGACATTTCTGATGCTCTTTCTGATTCGAATTGGATAAATGCCATGCAAGAAGAGCTTGAGAATTTTGTCCACAATCGGGTTTTGACACTGGTTGAGCTGGCACCCGGATGCAACCCCATAGGCACCAAATGGGTGTTCAAAAACAAGCAAGGTGAAGATGGGGTTGTGGTGCGCAACAAAGCTCGACTAGTTGCCCAGGGTTTTTGCCAGCAGGAGGGTATTGACTTTGAGGAGACTTTCGCCCCTGTTGCCCGTCTTGAGTCCATTCACATTATTTTATCTTTTGCCACTTCTAAGGGTTTCAAGCTTTTTCAAATGGATGTCAAAAGTGCTTTTCTTAACGGGTACATAGAGGAGGAGGTCTATGTTAGGTAGCCCCATGATTTTGAGAACCCTAAGTTTCCTCTACATGTTTTTAAGCTACAGAAAACTTTATACGGTCTGAAGCAAGCTCCTAGGAATTGGTATGATTGGTTGAAGCAGTTTTTGTTGGGGAAGGGCTTTGTGATGGGTTCTATGGACAAAACTCTTTTCTTTCACAGAGATGCATCAAACTTATTGATTACTCAGATTTACGCGGACGATATTATTTTTGGTGGTTCTACTGATGCATTTGTGTTGGTATGACCGGTTGAAGCAGTTTTTGTTGGGGAAGGGTTTTGTGCTGGGTTCGGTGGATAAAACTCTCTTCTTGCTCAGAGATGCTTCAGATTTCTTAGTCGCTCAGATTTACGTAGACGATATTATCTTTGGCGGTACTACTAATGATCTTGTGTCCAAGTTTTCTGAGCAGATGCATAGTGAGTTTGAGATGAGCCTCATTGGTGAGCTCAAGTATTTCCTAGGGCTCCAGATCAAGTAGACCAAGGACGACATCTTCATCAACCAGAGTAAGTACACGCGGGACATGTTGAAGAATTTTGACTTTGGTGGAGAGCTGAAGCCTCAGATGACCCCAATGGGTACATCTGGGGGCCTGGACAAGGACGAGAGCAGCATCAAGGTCAATGAGAGAGAGTATCGAGGGATGATCGGTTCGCTGTTGTACTTGATGGCGATGAGGCTAGACATTAAGTTTGTCGTGGGACTGTGCGCGCGATTCCAGTCTTCACCACGCGCATCTCATCGGCAGGCTGTCAAGCGCATTTTCAGGTACCTTACCTATGCGCCCGATCTAAGTCTTTATTATTTAGCATCATTGTCTCTTGATTTATCTGGCTTTTTGGATGCTGACTTTGGAGGGTGCTGGTTGGATCGCAACTCGACTTCCGGTACTTGCCAGTTTCTTGGTTCTTCTCTTGTCTCTTGGTCTTCTCGAAAGTGGTCTGGAGTTGCGCTTTCTACCACTGAGGTTGAGTATGTAGCTGCTGCTCATAGTTTGTTTGGATGATTTCCACGTTGCGAGACTTTGGGTTGTTCTTTCCTACCAGAGTTCCCCGGTTTTGTGACAGCACCAGTGCGATTAGTGTAGGGAAAAACCCTTGTCTCCAATCAAAAACCAAACCCTTAGATCAGTCTACTTTTGAGCGTTTACGAGGAGATTTGGGAGTTGTGTATCCTTTTTGTGTGCGTTCATATCATGCATATTCACATATCACACTTTGAGCCTGGTTCTATTATATGATTGATCTGCTTTACTTATTCTAGCTGGTACATGCTTTTGATTACTTGTCGATGATCAGGCTTTGCTTCAGTCACATGATATGTCTAATATCTCTCATATGCATGGCTTTTATGCTTTAAAATTGAAAAAATGATCACCATTGCTTCTGGTAACTAGCATGTGTAGGCTAAGTGCTTTTGCTATCTTTTACATGCCTGGTAGCTAGTTCCTCACTTAGATGCAGATATGCAACTTGGACATCTATATGCTTTAACATGAAAATGTGCTATAAAAATGATAAAAATCAGAAAAATAAAAAATTCATGTCTTTTTATGCATAATTTGAAAAGATCCGGGTGGGTGTGCTTTGTCACATTGCATTGTTTTGGACTGCTTACCATAGCACTTTGGTATGAACTAGGACAGTGTAATGTATGCTAATACCAATGTCTTAAGCTTCTGATGGTCCAGTTTTGGCCTAGGCCTGACTTGGTCGGTTAGCATAAGGTTTGAAAAGCAAATAACCCCTGACAAAAATGAAAAAGGAAAAGAAAAATCTTGAAATTGAAAAAGATAACAAGTTTGCTGAAGCACTTTGTTCTGGACAATGCTTATCTTGGTAGGTATCAGTTAGCTTTTGCATCTCGTGCTTTACCTTGCTTGTCAACTAGAAAATGTGGTGATGCTTTTGTTTGCAAAAATTGAAAAATGTGTGCTAATGACTTTCTTTAGATATCATCTGTTGCACTGATCATGCCATGTGTCTTAGATAGTATGCCTTTTGCTATACCTGCTAGATGTTGTAATTGCAGTCAATCATATCTGAGAAGCATGCTTTCTTCACTCCACCTGCACCCGAGATGCATTCATTGCATATTTTGAGGGGGAGCTGCATTTTAGGGGGAGTTCGAGTCTGTGTCTTTTTAGAGTGCATTTTAGTCTCGCTTGATGAGTCCAATTGTCAATATGGGGGAGAAATTTTGTGTTACTCAATCTTTTAGAAGAGTTTAGGGGAAGTTTTGGCTTTCTCTGGGATTTGTTTCAGGGGGAGTTTTTAGTCTCTTTTGCCCTTACTCTTTGGATATCCTTGTTGATAATTCTAAGATTGCACTCGGTTTGAGTCTTTATTTTTGGTTAACCATAATGACCGCTTTCCTGCTTTTGTTTGGCTTTTCGTCATTAGGGTTAAACTTTTATTTTATTCTCTTCTTTCTATTTTCTTGTGTTTTGTTTTCGTGTTTCCACATGTACTTGCAGGTACTAGAGAGCTGATGAAGAGAAGTGTTGACATTGCACTCATCAAGGGGGAGATTGAGGAGCCATGTTGAAGAACATGGGCCTCATGGCTCCAGATGTGATGAGTGATTGTCAATGGAAGTCAAAGAGGACACGATGAGAAGAGAAGACCTGCTGTGTCTGGGTCGCATGTGACTCAGGTACACGGACAGTGAGTGACTATCGGGCAGAGGGGCCGCGAAGTCGGGCTGGCCCAATCCGGGTACATTGGCTAAGAACAGCAGAGGATCCACTGGGCTGTTGATCGGGATTGACTTAGGTACATGGGCGGCGAGCGATTGCCTGGCTGAGGGAGCTGCGGAATCGGGCCGGCCCAATCCAGGTACTCGGTGCAAAGACGGTGGACGCTTTGTCGGTTTCGGCGCAAAACTGACCGCTGATCTTGTATCTAACCGTTCTGAGGCGAAGCCGTAGCTGCTACGAAAGCTCCGCATCATGACAAGTTTTCTTCATTTAGGTTTTTACTATTTTGCCTTTAGGCCCACAGTCTATCAGTCGAGTCTGTAAAAAAATACTAAGGGCATTTCGGTCTTTTCCATTTTTTTCTCGCGTCTGTAAAAAACCCTTGTGGTATTTTTGCATTTTTCCATTTATTGGGCTGCCTATAAAAGGGCCCCAATACCCTAGGGTTAGGGTTACCGTTTTCAAAATTCACTTTCCTAATTCCAAAAATTGGGTCATCTTCCTACGTATTTATCTTCTCCGCCGTCGGTAAATTTCCTCGCCGCCGCCGTTGATTAATCTTCTCCGCGCACTGTTTTTCTCGTGGCTGTGTTTTCCTTCCACGAGCGCTGCTTCTTTTTTGGCTTTGATCCACACATGGCAACTAGTACCTAGACTTATAATCTAGCTCCTAGGCCTGCGAGCTAGAAGCCTGCATATGCGCAGCTAGCAGCTAGCCGCATATTCAGCGGCGCACAGAGCTAGGCCAGCAGCTCATCGCTCAGCCAACTCGCACGGAGTTGCGTACGCAGTCGAGCGCAACTATAGTGGCAAGGCGTTTCGATCAGGCGCGCTGCACACGAATCGGTGAACGCCAGCTGATGCGCACTGCTCACAGTGATCACGACAGCAGCAGCGTCTGCCGGATCTTCTGCGAAGCATTATGGACAACAGTAGAAGCCAATTGGATCTCTTGTGAAGATCGTGCACACGAATCAAGGTACAAAAAGCTCTAGCCTATTTCTTCTTCAAGTTTTTATCTACTAGCAACTACAGTATTTTGATTAGTTTGTTAGTTTCGGATGGTACTTTGGTTAGGATCTGAGATATTTATTTTTGTTCAGTACCTGTTTGACTCATCTGGAAAATTTATCATCTGCTGTTAGTCTATTTTTTGTTAAATGCCTATGATGGACATATTTGAGATGGATGAAATGCATGTATGGATTTTTTGATGTGAATGATGGATTACCTACGATTTGGTGAAATCTTTGTGGAGATGCTATTTGTTTAGTGAATGGACTTAATCTGCCTTTAAGCACTGTGTTGGTGTCTTTTCGATTATGACACTGGTCATTTTTATTCTAGATTACTTTTGGCACTGTCGATCTGTCTATTTTTTCCCTGTTAGTCTGTTGAGGTGCGTTGGGTATTGGGAGCAGGCCATTGATTCGAAATAATTTTTTAGGCGCCCATTCACCCCCCCTCTGGTCGCTACTTTCGGTCCTAGATATTGCCGAACGGTTGATGGAGTACTTTTGAAAAGTTTGGATGCTGATCAATCTAAAGTTTCTATGGGAGAAGTTGACGAAGGACTCTGCGAAACTCATCAGTCAACCCAAAATATGAATTGGATGCTTAAGAGAGCAGTTTTTTATTGGCCGATGATGATTGAAGATTGTTTTAGGTATTATAGGCGATGTGAAGTATGCCAACGGTTTGGTTACATTCAACTTGCTCATGTATCGTTACTGATGTAGCAAGTGTTTTACCTACAGTAGGTTTTTATGTGGTGTATGATGTATAGAATGAACCTCGAAGGGTTCTCACAGAGGTAGAGAGAATTTATACTGTTTTAGGCCTCCCCGGAGGGATAATAGCCCTACGTCTAGTTTATAGTGGATTTGGCATTATTTTTCCCCTACTGAACATGTTGTCCCCCAAGGGATCCCCCTATTACAAGGGCATGGCCCTATTTATATGGGCCCACAGACCAAAGAAAAAGACCTAAATGCCCTCTACAAGTCGTAGGCTTTATAGGGGTAGGAAGGGAAAAAAGCTAGACTAATGTACATTTGACTTTATATACGCAGTAGATAAACATCAATTATTGAGCAAGTATACGGCGTACCAGGGGCGAGGGGCCCTAGTATGGCTTTACACTGTAGCGATGCTTGGATATTTCTTTTGGACCGGAGTACTTGCCAGAGGGCTTCAGCCAGAGCTTGCTGAGAGGGCTCCAAAGAGCACTCCAAAGCGGACCCTGAAGTGTGCTCCGAAGTGGAGTCCGAAGCAACTCTCGGAGAAGCCTCCAAAAGGCTCTAGAGAGGGATTCGAAGGAGACTGGAGGGGTCCTAGAGGCTTGGCTCTGGAGGGGACCGGAGTGGACCAGAGGGGTCCCAAAGGCTTGGCTCCGAAGGCGACCGAAGGGGTCCCAGAGGCTTATGTCATTTGGCCTCTGTCTAGGGAAATCTATTTCCCCCAATAGTAGCCCCTCACACGTAGCCCTTCAGAGCGAAGTGGTGCGGGTGCCTTAGGACAAATGACCTAAAAGAGTGAAGCTTCGGGGAAGGCAGGCCTTTAGAGCACGGGGCCAAAAGTTGGCTTTGAACCGTGTGGCATTAAATACATGTATGAAATGATGGGACACCCTCCGGGAGCCCAAGCGACCCTTCAACGGTGAGAAAACAGGCCATTGCAGCGTGGGGGCGCGACAGTTCACTCCAGTTTTCACCCTAGGCCCACCGGTCAGAGACTGCGGGGGCTGGGGTAACCGGTGAAAAAAGACTTCGGTGCAGGGCGCGTGGTCATTTTTTATCGCCTATACAAGGGGCTTAACGTACCACGGTTTAGCCCACACCTTCATTTGCCTTCTGCTTTAGCCCCTAGCAGCCTTCGCTCTCTGTTCTCCACTTTCAGCTCCGCACGTAGCCTGCTCCGAAGCCCTTTAGCGCCCTTCACACTGAAGCACTGTGAGATGCCAAAGAAGGTTGCGTTGAAGAAGTCTTTGGTCCCGAGCGCAAGATCGAGCTCCATCCAGGCCCAAGCGGCATTGGTGAAGCCTGCTGCGAGACGCCTTGGGCCGAGGGACCTTCGATCGCCATCGGACAGGGTCAAACAAACCTTAGAGTTGAAGGCTTTGGTCTCGACGGAGGAGTCCATGAAGAGGATCTGTGGCAGGAAGATCTCCGAGGGTATCTAGCTTCGAGTACGCCAGAAGACAAAGACCATCCTGAGGCCCTAGCCTGACGATGTCATCATTTTCGAGGCCTTCTTCGAGGCGGGGCTCAGACTGCTAGCGGTTGACATGATGAGCGAGGTGCTAAAAGCATACAACTGTGAGCTCCCTCACCTGTCCCCGAATGTCGTGGCGAGACTTGCATTCTTTGAGTGGGCCATGAGGGCCGAAGGCTGCGAGGGGCGCGTGGACGTCTTTGTCACCCTTCAAGATGCGAGCTGAAAGCCGAAGCGGAGGGAGGGGGCAGATGGTATCCAGAGGGCCTTAGCCTTTGGGAATGCTAACTTCCAGCTCTTTAGAGAGTTCTAGGATGACTTCCCAGCGAGGGCCGTCAACAACAAGTGGTACTCGAAGTCGTCTACCCGCAAAGGAGGGGGGAGTGGAAGGGCAGAGATTCACAAATGCCGCAAGAAGGGCTTTGTTAGTTACATCATATATAGAGCGTGAATAATATCTGTTGCGAAATCAAGCCGAGGAATGAGGCTAAGAGAATTTGTCATCTAAGCCGAGCAGGAATCGGAAGCCTTTTCTGTTCGAAAAGTTGCCCGGGCCCTCAAAGCCCCCTTTGGTCGATAGATCTGTCACTGCACGACTGGATTTCTCTTTCCTCTTCCACTTCTTCTCTTCCCTCTTTTGAGCCCGGAAGGCTTTTTGATCTTCTTGGAGTTGGGCCCAACTGTGCAAACCTTCGCCTCTGGGCTACGGTGCGTTGAAGTCGGCTTCCACATCGGACCAGTACACCGATTCAGGCGACGAGGACAGATCTTGAGTGTCCCCTTCCTCTTCCTTGATTGAACCCAAGACCTCGTGAAGGATCTCGGGGATTGCATGTCCGTCATCATCCTGAGGGATGGCGAAGCGTGCAGGCCGGTTGGCCCTAAGGGCCTCGAAAATGGCCCATTTACACCAAAGGGTCTCGCCCTCGTCAAGAACCTCGACATCAGAGTCACAGGCGGAGCGAATGCCCTAAATAATTTCCAGGAAATAATTACCCTTTATTAATAAATTGCCGAGTTGCTATCTATTACAGGAGATACGATATTAAGGCCCTAAGGAGACTACACCTTCGGGTACGGTTGGCGCGGTGCAGCTGGGGGCTTCGAGGAAGATGAAGGCTCGCTTGAGCGAAGGGCCTCGTCTAGCCAGGCCTTGACTGCGTCAGGGCCCTCCGCCTACCAAGTCACCTAGAGAGCCCTCCATGATTGGGCCACCACCGGACTAGGAGAGAGAAGATGGCTCCCTCCGAATGCAACGAGATGAGAACTCGAGGCCGAGGGCAAGGAGCCCCCAGAAGCTTCCAGCTGATGGAGAATGCCGAGGGCAGCTACTCGGCCGATACTTCGCTGTATCTCGACACGGTGAAGCTTATCTGTCGGACGATGGCCTGGATGAACTTCAGCCGACGGCTAACGGGCTCCCAGGTGACGTCGAAGGCCGTGCATCCAGTACCGTAGCGTGCCAGTACCCTTCGGAGGGACACCACAGTATCGGTCGCCGTCTTCTCCCCCTGAGCCAGTGTCTCGGTCGCCGCTTCGTTCTGGGCCAGGAGGTCTACTCGGTCCGTAGCAGCTACCTTCTCCCGGAGCTCCTCCATTTTGGAGACCTAGGCTTGAAGCGCGAAGACCTCCGCCTCAAGCTGGTCCACCTCCTCAGCCCGGGACTGGAGCCTCTCCACCTCAGCAACCTAGGACCAGAAGGTGTTGACCTCCGCTTCGAGCTCATCTACTTGGGCAGCTCGAGCTCGAATCCCCTCCAGTTCGGCGACTTGGGCCTTGAGGGCGTCTACCTCCGCGGCCCGAGCCTAAAGCGCTTCTGCCTTGGCGGCCTAAGGACGGAGGACCTCAACCTCCGACTCTTGGACTCGGAGCCGGTCGATCTCGGTCGCTTGCTCCTCGACCATCCTATCGGTGGCCTCTGCTCGCCCGGAGAGCTCCGAAGCACCGCTCTCGTGATGGCTGCACTCGGAGAGCAAGGACAATAGCGAGCCCTGCGCTAGTGCGACTATCTGCGCATGAAACGGTAAGTTAGGGCAGAAGATGCTAGGGGCTCGTCCCGGAGCGTCCCGAAGGCGTACCTAACTGGCTGCTCCAGGTGGGTCGGACCAGGGTCCACCAAGGAGTCTTCCAGCTCTGTCCCGGCCCCCTCGCTGGAGTATCCCCATTCAGAGTGGGAGGCAGAGGAGTGAGCCGGGGAAAGTCTCTTCGGACCCTTCCCCATCCTCTTCTTCTTCTTAGGGCGCTTGGGAGAGAGCTCGGCGTCGAGGTCCGCCACCCTCTTCTTCAAAGGTGGGCGGAGGGCCTCCCTCTTCGGGAGGGGTGGAGGAGTAAGCTCGAGCACGTCCCACATGCGGTTGTGCGGCACCCAGGACCCGACGAGCTCGATCCGACGCTTGTATTCGACCGCAGTGGGAGCCCCGAGGATCTTCTCGGCAAGCCGGGCCACTTCATCAGGGGTCTTGGCGATAAGCAACCCTGCATCCAAGGTTAGGTGCATTAGCCTAGGGGACCTTGTAGTAGAATTGCGAAGATCGAAAGGAGGCAAGAAGGACTAACCCAGTGTGTTGGAGAGCTCTGCCGATGATGACTCGTCCTGAGTACTCCGAAGCAATGCTGGCCATTCCTCCTTCAACGGCGGAATCTCGAGAGCGACGAACTCCTCCATCAAGTCTCGCATGCTCATCCGGCGGGCGATGATCTGGAGCAGCCGGATGCGAGCAGAGACCAAGCCGGCACTGGCTTCGATGATCGCCTCCCTCCGAAACCAAATATGGCGTGGAGGTCCGGCAAGCCCAGAGTTCAGCCCCACTCGGACGTAGAACCACCGGTGTACCCACTTGGAGTACCACCGTTCGTTGATGGCCTTCACAGGAAAGGAGTCGGCGTACCTCTTCCTGAGCTGGAAGTTGATGCTCCCTTAGGTTTGCACTAGGCGATCCTTCTTCTTCGGTTGGCAGAGGGCTTCATGCATCTGAGCGAAGACCTCCGCTCTACCTTCACAGCCCTCCGCGTGCATGGCCCACTCAAAGATGGAGAGGCGGGCCACGGCATTCGGAGACAGCTGCGGGAGCTCGAGATGGAAGGCATCCAGAACCCCCAAAAGGAGATCTGAAGCTGGAAATCCTAGCCTCGCATCAAAGAACACCTGAAAACGATGACCTCTCCTTCGCGCGGTTCCAGGATTGAGTCCGAGCCTGGCTTCCTGGCCCTTGTGTCGGGACTGAGGCGACGCCGAGTCACAGCCTCGATGGAGCCATCCGAGAACGCTGATGGCCCCAGCTCCAAATTCTGCTCCCGAAACCTCTTTGAGGCCGGGCGGAGCTCTCGTGGGTAGCATGTTTCTGACTGGGCCAAGAGCCGTCGCCGCCACCACCACCGCTGCCATTTGACGCTGTAGGAAGTGTAGATCCACTGCTGCCATGGGGCACTCCTTTCCGCCATGGCTGGAGGGAGCAGAGAAAGGAGGCGAGGAGCTTGAAGAGTGGAAGTCTAGCCACGAAGCTTGAGACTAAAGGCCAAACAAGTGAGCAGGGGAGGATACCGCTGGCCGGCAAGGGCTATTTATGCGCAAGAATAGCCACTGCCTAGCCGTTTCGGTGCCCCATCGGTCCGCATTCCCCAGTTAGCGCACGCGCATTGGTCACGCGGTCACCGCATTAAAGCCTTGCCGATCCACCTTTGTGTGCGCCAGTCTCCGATGGTCCGCCTCCCCTGCGTCGCGCGCGCGCCAAGCGCATTGACTGTGTTAAGGTCGCGCCTTTCCACCCTCTCGTGCACCAGTGCCCGATGGTCAAGGTCGCGTGGGCTTCAACCCCGATCGGTTAAGTTTCCCTCTGTGGAGTGTAATGCGACTACCTCATCCGAGGTGCTCCGAAGCCAGCACCCGGCCTCCAAGCTCTGGGGCATTTCTAGGGCTCCGGAGCACCTCCGAAGCACTCGAACGAGGATGATTCCCAGCGAGGATCAAGGACCTCTCTGTGAGTTGATTTCCTGTAAATTATCGGAATTATCTTGTGCGCTTCTTCCCTTTCTTCCGTGGAGGACTCTCGAGCGGAAAGAACCGAGGGGCTACTGTTGGGGGAGATAATCCCGATGGTAGTTGGAAGCACAAATAGCAGTACAGTCCGAGGGGAGGCCACATCCGGCGAAGGCCCGACACCCCGTTCCAGAGGTACCTACGGGCCCCAAGGCAGGGAGGCCAAGGGACCTCCGAAAGCCCCGAAGCGGACGGAAGGGGCCCTCAGACTGACACCCGGCGGGACGCCAGAGGCAAGACTCCAGAAGGTGCGAAGGCTCCAGGGCGCGACAGAAGACCAGGAGACAGCCCGATCAAGGTGGTCTGAGGACAGGATCGCGATCGCTGCACTTTTTGTTTGTATTACAGGCCTATGCCAGGCAGTGGAACAGTTAAGGGATTTTGGAAGTATTAGACCCCCCTTGGCTGGGTTGCTCTATAAATACTCCTATCCCCCAGTTGTAATGGACACACGATCCGAGAACACAATCTAAGCCCTACACTTCATTACTCCCATTCCAAAAACCTGTTGGTTAAATCCGTTGCGCCAACATGCCATGACAGCCAAAGTGGTGGCACCGGAGGCTACGGCGGCGACCGAAGTGGTGGCGTTGGAGGCTACGACGTCGACCCCTTCGAGCACAGAGGCTGGTGCTCAGCCAACCTAGCAAAGGTACTAGGGGGCACACATCGCTCCCACATCCTTCCAGGACATCTCTTCGGGTGAAGAGGATATGACGGAGGTAGACACTTAATCACCCTTCTCTTTATATTGATGCATATTGACTTGTACTTTTCTTCAGGTGCCAGCGATGACGTGAGGCCTATTGCAGCGGAGTCGGAGGGGACCTCTGACAGCAGTGGGAGCAGCAGCAGCTCGGAGTCCGAGAGCTCTTCGTCCAAAGAGGACGAGGGGGACAACCACGGCGGAGGGGCCCCTTAGGAGAAACATGAAGAGGTTGTTGAGGTAGTAGACCGAAGCTCTACTCTAGCGGAGCCTGTTCTACGGGGCCTATGTTTCCAACGCCCATGGTCCGGCCCTTGCTTCCGAGGGGACCTACAGCGGAGGCAGCCATCAACTCTTTTTATGACGACTATGTTGTTGTGGCGAAGGGGGACTTGGTGGCGTAGCTTAGCCGTGCCATCCACTTCGACCTCTTCGCAAAAACTAACGAGGCCCTCATTTAAGTGAGCAAAGATGTAGGACCAAAAGTAGCGACCAGAAGGGGGTGAATGGGCGCCTAAAAAAATTCTAGGTAAACTATGTACTAAACCCAACACCCAAACGGACTTAACCAGACAAATAAAATTAGCAAGGCAAATATAGGAACTAAAGTTGTCTAGCCTAAAAAATAACCGGTGTCTTAATTGAAATGATATTAAAAATAAACTAAATAAAAATACTGCAGTATATAAAAACACCTAGATAAATCACGAAATATTTATATTTTAGTCTAGAATTAAAAAACTAATCAAATGAATAAAACTTGGGTCATTCAAAATTAATTCATCAATAAACCTAAAATATTTCATGTAAAAACTAAACAAAAAAATTAACTGCGACTAATAAATTTTTCTTTTCTTTTTATATGAGCAGATTAAACAGATATATAAAATAATGCGATATAACTAATAAAATTTAACAGATTAAAAATTAAATAAATAATATGATAATACTAATAAAATTTAGCAGATAAAATTAACTACGAATAAACTACCGGATTTAATCGTTCCCGCCTAGAAATATGTCCGCCTCGCAGACGTCTCTTCCGGCCGAACACCTGTACTGCTGCCGCTATTTGTTAATCACCATGGGGCCCACTCTACACACCGACTACTGCTACCCTGCACGCCGACTGCACTGTCGTGTGAAGCCTTGGGAACAAACTGCACCGGCGGGGCCCACCTACTGTAAAGAAAAACGCAGCCGGCTGCTATGCGAGAACTCTGCCAGGGAAAGTTAATCTACTTCCGCCATGTATGTGTCACGCCAAGCCGCTGGAAAATGAAGCCGGATGTAAAACCTCGGTTTGCGTGCATTGAAAAAAAACGCCGTGGAAAGGAGAAGCCAGCGGGGAAAATTTGGAGATTGACTTTCGGTGGAAAACGAAAATGGACTGTAGATTGATCTATTAAAAATAGTCACCCTATCCCTAGGGGGGTAGGGCTTATTTATAGGCGACTCGTAATACATGAAAAACACTAATTTACCCCTAGGGTAAATTACACTGACTCTAAAATAAAATCCAAAAATCACTAAAATATTCTTAGAAAAATCAACGGAATCAAATAAAAATATTCTGGAGTTAAAACTAAATATTAATATCCTAAAAACAAAATAATCATAGGTTGTCTGTTTTGCGCCGAAACTGACAAAGCGTCTACCGTCTTCGCACCAGGTACCCGGATTGGACCGACCCGATCCCGCAACTTCCTCAGCCCGGCAAGCGCTCGCTGTCCGTGTACCTGAGTCAAACCCAGTCAACAGACCAGTGGATCCTCTGTTGCTCCTAGCCCATGTACCCGGATTGGGCCAGCCCGACTCCATGGCTCCTCTACCCGGCGGTCGCTCGCTGCCCGTGTACCTGAGTCACACATGCCTCAGACACGTCTTTTCTTCATGTCTCTTTCTTTGACTTCCGTTGACAATCACTCATCATATCTGGAGTATCAAACCCATGTTATTCAACATGGTTTCTCAATCTCCCCCCTTGATGAGTGCATTGTCAACACCCTCTTCAGCACTTCTTCAAAACCAGCAAAAACATGTGGAAACAGGAAAAACAAATACAAAAGAAAATAGAAGAAAGAAAATAAAAGGTTAACCCTAATGACCAAAAGCCAAACAAAAGCAAGAAAACGGTCATTATGGTTAACCAAACATAAAGACTCAAGAACAAGTGCAATCTCAGAAGTACCAACAAGGGTAACAGAGAAAAGGCAAAAGACTAAAATACTCCCCCTGAAATAAATCCCAGAGAAAGCCAAAAATGTACCCTAAACTCCAAAATTTCTCCCCCTTGTTGACAATTGGACTCATCAAGTGAGACTAAATGCACTGTAAAGAGACATAGACCCAAACTCCCCCTGAAATGCAGCTCCCCCTCAAAATATGCCATGAATGCAGATGGGGTGCAGGTGGAGTGTAAAAAGCATGCGTCTTAGATATGATTGACTGCTATTACAACATCTAACAGGTATAGCAAAAGATATATTGTCTAAGATACATGACATGATCAGTGCAATAGATGATATCTAAAGAGAGTCATTAGCACGCATTTTTCGATTTTTGCAAACAAAAGCATCACCACATTTTCTAGTAGACAAGCAAAGTAAAGCATGAGATGCAAAGGCTAACTAATATCTACCAAGATAAGCATTGTCCATAGCAAAGTGCTTCAGCAAACTTGTCATCTTTTTAAAATTTTCAGACTTTTTCTTTTTTCTTTTTATTTTTCATTTATGCCAGGGGTTATTTGCATGTCAAACCTTATGCTAACCGACCAAGTCAAGCCTAGGCCAGAACTGAACCATCAAAAGCTTAAGACATTGGTCTTGGCATACATTACACCGTCCTAGTTCATACCAAAGTGCTATGGTAAGCTGTCCATAACAATGCAATGCGACAAAGCAAACCCACCTGGATCTTTTCTAATAATCATAAAAATGCATAAATTTTTCATTTTTCTGAATTTTTTATCATTTTTATAACACATTTTAAATATTTAAAGCATATAGATGTCCAAGTTGCATATCTGCATCTAAGTACGGATCTAGCTACCAGACATGTAAGAGATAGCGAAAGCATTCAGCCTACGCATATACTAGCTAGAGCAAGTAGAGCAGATCAATCATATGATAGAAGAAAGCTCAAAATGTGATTGATGATTATGAATGATATGAACGCACACAAAAAGACTCAATAAAAAAATAAGGAAGAAAGACAAAATTGACTCAAGGTATCCTAAAAAGGATACACAACTCCCAAATCCCCTCGCAAACGCTCAAAAGTAGACTGATCCAGATTGTTTTTGAGAAGACCATGAAACAAGTGAAGAAGCAAAACGCTTGGCAAGTACCGGAAGTCAACTTGCAATTCAGACCATATAAAGCCTTCTGCAGCTTGTACACATGTCGTGGAAATTTAGGATTCTCAAAACCAAGGGGTTGCTTAACATAGACCTCATCCTCTATATACCCGTTTAGAAATGCACTTTTGACATCCATTTGGTAAAGCTTAAAACCTTTAGAAGTAGCAAAGGCCAAAAGAATACGAATGGACTCAAGACGGGCAACAGGGGAAAAGGTCTCTTCAAAATCAATACCTTCTTTTTGGCAGAAACCATCTAAATTAAGAGACAATGATGCAGAATAATAAATACCTAAATAAGGAGCATAAGTAAGATACCTGAAAATACGCTTCACAGCCTGCCGGTGAGATGCGCGTGGCGAAGACTGAAAACACGCGCACACACCCACGACAAACTGAATGTCCGGTCTTGTCGCAGTCAAGTATAACAGTGATCTGATCATCCCTCGATACTCTCTCGTTTACCTAGACGCCGTTCTCTTCCTTGTCCAAACCTCCAGATGTACCCATTGGGGTCATTTGTGGCTTCAGCTCTCCACTAAAATCAAACTTCTTCAGCATATCTCGTGTATACTTACCCTGGTGGATGAAAATGTTGTCCTTGGTCTGTTTGATCTGGAGCCCTAAAAAGTACTTGAGTTCTCCCATGAGACTCATCTCAAACTCGCTATGCATCTGCTCAGAAAACTTTGACACAAGCTCATTAGTAGAACCACCAAAAATAATATAATCCACGTAAATCTGGGCAACCAATAAGTCCACGCCATCTCTAAGCAAGAAAAGAGTCTTGTCCACTAAACCCATCACAAAACCTTTCGGCAACAAGAACTGCTTCAGGCGATCATACCAAGCCCTGGGGGCTTGCTTCAGACCATATAAAGCCTTCTGCAGCTTGTAGACATGTCGTGGAAATTTAGGATTCTCAAAACCAGGGGGTTGCTTAACATAGACCTCATCCTCTATATACCCGTTTAGAAATGCACTTTTGACATCCATTTGGTAAAGCTTAAAACCTTTAGAAGTAGCAAAGGCCAAAAGAATACGAATGGACTCAAGACGGGCAACAGGGGAAAAGGTCTCTTCAAAATCAATACCTTCTTTTTGGCAGAAACCCTGTGCAACTAATCGAGCTTTGTTGCGCACCACAACACCATCTTCTCCTTGCTTATTCTTAAACACCCACTTGGTGCCTATGGTGTTGCATCCAGGTGGCAGCTCAACTAGTGTCCAAACCCGATTGCAAACAAAATTTTCAAGCTCTTCTTGCATGGCATTTATCTTATTTGAATCAGAAAGAGCATGAGAAACGTCTCGGGGCTCAAAAGTAGCAACAAAAGCAGACTCAGCAAACATAGCAAGAGAACCAACTGAAGATTGTAAGGATCTCTCAGTAAGATCACCAATGATGAGCTCTGAAGGGTGATCACGCTGAAGTGCTCGACATCCTAGGTGATCTGAAGTAACCTCACCAGAGTCAGCAACTGGCTCCTCTAGATTCAGGATGAGAAGTCATCTCATCGGAGTCAACACCTCGCACCTCTGGACTCGGCTAAGGAGGCTCGATCGAAGTAGAAGGAGTAATTAGAGATCTGTCCTGATCGTCAGTCGAAGTCTCATAAGGTATTGGGTCTGCAGGCTGTGCAGAGGGCCCACCCTCATCATCAGTAGGAGTATCATCATCTTCTTCGAAGATGGACTCTCCAAGCTCATCATCTCTAGAAAGTTCAAAAGCAGTCGGCGAGGGCAAAGACTCATCAAAAGAAACCTCACAAGTCTCGACAAGCATCTAAGAGTCTAGGTTCCAAACACGAAAGCCTCGTAAATGCGAAGCATAACCTAGCAAGACTCCATCCCAGAAACGAGACTCAAACTTGTTCAAATGCCCTCCCTTCTTAAGCACAAAGCAGTTTTACCCAAAAGGTCGCAAGTGACTTACGTTGGGCTGCCTACCAAAATGCAACTCATATGACGTCTTACCTAAGTAAGCTCTAAGAAAAATGCGGTTGGCAAGATAGCAAGCTGTGTTCATGGCCTCAGCCCAAAAGCGCTTAGGAGTCCTATGCTCATCAAGCATCGTCCTGGCCATCTCGACAAGCATGTGGTTCTTTCGTTGCACAACGTCGTTCTGTGGGGGAGTGTAAGGAGTAGAGAACTGATGATCAAGACCATGATCACTACTAAAACTGACGAACTGAGAGTTCTTAAACTCAGATCCATTGTCTAAACGAATTGTTCATATCATACCATTGTTCTCATTCTTCAGCTTCAAAATCAGGTCATGAACATACTGAAAAGTCTCATCCTTAGACTCTGGAAAGTAAACCCACGAGAATCAAGAAAAATCATCAACTATCACAAGGGCATACCACTTCCCACCGATTGAGCGTACTCGAGCTGGACCTACTGTATCCATGTGCAACAGCTCTACCAGGTACGAAGTAATCACCTGAGTCACAGGTGCGTGAGAAGCGGCAACCATTTTCCCATGATGACATAGATGACACACTAGATCCTTCTCCATCTTAAGCTTAGGCAATCCTCGGATAAGATCCATAGAGCTCAATCTGACAAGCAGATCAAAGCTCAAATGACCTAACCTTCTATTCCACTTCCATAGCTCAGAGGAGGATCCAGCCATCAGACAGCGAGTAGGGCCAGAAGAACTAGAGAAATCAATACGAAAAACCTTACCGAAAGGTAAGATCCGGTAGACTAAAGATCCTCTAGAATCAACAACAGAAGACATGCCCTTCTTAAAGTGCACTTCTAAACCATCCTCAAGAAGTTGCGAAACAGAAATTAGATTAAAATTCAGATTTCCAACTAAAGCAACATTCTTCAAAGAGAAATAATCAGAGATGCGAATCGACCCAATACCTTGTACCTTCCCTTGACCACTATTCCCAAAAGTGATGTATTCCTTCGAGCTCGGGGGAGTGAGGCTGGAGAACCATCTGTGGTGTCCCGTCATATTGCGAGAACATCCTGACTCCATGATCCATACGTCCTCCAGTCCTCAATCCTGCAAGATCAATGGTCATCAGTGGGAGCAAATGGTCGACCACCAGGTCTAGCAAAAGTACTAAACCAGTGTCGAGCCATCTTCTCGTAAGTAGGAAAGCAGAAGGAATCATATGAGTCTGGACCACAGCGCGACTCAAAGCGTTGTCCTTTGTTCTGCCTAAAATCATGGTCACGAGGTCCAAAACCAGTATCCATAACGATCTGGAACTCTGCCGGAACGGAAACCACCCTCCGGAGCATGATCATAAAAACCGTCTCCTCTACCACCACCTACACGACGTGGCCTGGCCTCTAGCCTCTCTCTACGTCGAGGAACTCTCTGTCTACCACCTTGCTGGTAGAACTACTCCTACCCTCCTCGAGCTTTCTTTGCTCGCTCTACCCGCTTCCTCCTGAAGCAAAACTCGTCAAGATGTCCGTCTCTTTGACAAAACTCAGAGTGATAGGTAGGCTTCTTGGTATGTTGTTGAGGCTTGGGAATCTTAGGCTTGGTGGCGTTGGGTGTAGCATCTTTGGTGTGAGAGGGTCCAGGTAAAGAATCAAGAGAAGTGTGGAGAGGTTTAGGCTTTGGAACCCAGATTTGCTTCTTAGGTGGAGCTTTAGGTTGTTCTTGGAACACTCCATCCTTAGGCTAACTATCCTTAAAGGACTCAGTGGAGTGAGTCTTGGGATATCTCTATTCAGGAGTCATCTTACTCCACTCCACTACTCGGCTAATAGCACTGTCATAGTCAGCCTTGGTGTAGGTGTAACCTACCCAAACCCATCCTGCCTCTTGAACTGATGGATCATCATGTCGAGCTATGGCTCTCTGGCACTAATCCAACTCAGGATCTGACGGAGGTAAAAGTTCTCGTTCTTAACATCAGCTAGCTCCTCTCTCAAAGAAGCTAACACCTCCACCTGAGACAAGCAGATCTCACACTCTCTATCAACATCGACAGACTTCTCAGCTTTTAGCTTGATCAACTCCATTCTCATGGACAAACAGTTCTCACAAATAGTGGGTGGAACTGTCAAGGTCTCAAGCTCTAGCTTAGTCTGCTCCAACTCAGCTCTCACTCCAGCTAACTCGCTCAACTGCTCATCACTCTTGGCTCTCAGCTCAGCTATACTAGCTAAATGGGATGGCTAGTTAACACAAGGTACGACAACAGTGGCATGAGCATTTTTAAGCTCCTGCTGAGCGCTTTCAAGCTCAGTGGCCATATCGTCTCTCTCATCTACTCTCTCGGTGTACCTAGACTTAAGAGTCGTCAGGTCACCCAACAGCACCTCATAGTTAGGGCACTCACTACTATCACGCAAGCAAGGGGAAGACGATAGACTCTCAATCTTGTCATTCGCCATGGAAATCTCACTCTCAAGCTCATCTATCCTCTTTTTAGCCCCTCTAAGCAGTTTCTCTCGGTACTTTAACTCCTGACAGTTCTGTTCTAGTAAATTAACAACTTCTTGTTCATAGGAAGATACCATCCCATCGTCGTCATCGTCAGAGTCATCGGAGGAGTCCTTTTCTTTCTTCTCCCTAAGAGCCATTGAGCAGAAGCTCTTGTGGGGTCTTCGGCTGTGACGTGAGCGACTCTTCGGCTTGTCCCCAAAGGCCATGAAACAGAGGCCCACCGGATCGTCCCTATCCTTCCCCTTCCTGATCACGATCTCTTCATCACTTGAACTCGAAGATGAGGAGGAAGACGAGGATCTCTTAGAGTAGCTTTTCTCCATCTCGACGAAGAAAGCCTTGTCCCGCTTCTTGTTCTCATGCCTGTAGTCCTTCAAAGCCTTTCGAAAGAATCTCATCTTAGGCTTTCCCTTTGTAGAAGTGGAATTGTCGTACTTGCCGAAGTCGTAGGAGTTGCTACTGGTTGCCTTCTTGTAATTCTTCCGCTTGGGGCAGTCGGCGATGAAATGACCTTGATCACCACACTTAAAGCATCCGAATTTTGTGTCGTGTCTTTTAAACATTCACTTATCATAGACACGTCTCACCCAGTTGTTAAAAAGACACAGATCATCATCTCCTAGCGAATCAAGTTGTTCCTCGGAGATAGAGATCAATGAAAATGTGAGGAGCCATGCTGAATAGCGTGGGCCTCATGGCCCTAGATGTGATTAGTCATTGTCAACGAAAGTCAAAGAGGACTGAAAAGAGAGAGAAGACCTGCTGCGTCTGGGCCGCATGTGACTCAGGTACACGGGCAGCGAGTGACTGTCGGGCAGAGGGGCCGTGAAGTCGGGCTAGCCCAATCCGACTACATCGGCTAGGAGCAGCAGAGGATCCACTAGGATGTTCACCGGGATTGACTCAGGTACACGGGCGGCGAGCGATTGCGGGGCTAAGGGAGCTGCGGAATCGGGCCGGCCCAATCCGGGTACCCGGTGCGAAGACGGTGGAAGCTTTGTCAATTTCTGCGCAAAACTGACGACCGCTGATCTTGGATCTGACCGTTCTAAGGCGAAGCTGTAGCTGCTATGAAAGCTCCGCATCAGGTCAAGTTATCTTTATTTAGGTTTTTACTATTTGGCCTTTAGGCCCACAGTCTGTCAGTCGAGTCTGTAAAAATCCTAAGGGCATTTTGGTCTTTTCCATTTTTATTCAGTGTCTGTAAAAAACCCTAGGGGTATTTCTGCATTTTTCCATTTATTGGGCTGCCTATAAATAGGCCCCAATATCCTAGGGTTAGGGCACCCATTTTTGAAATATCACTTTACCAATTCTGAAATTCGTGGGTCACTTTTTCCTTTTCCTTTCCACTGTTTTCCGCCGCCATCATTTGTTCTTGCTCGCATTTTTATCGCCGCACACCATAGATTTTCTTCACCGCTGCCGGGATTCTTTTTCTCCTCTCACCGAGCGTTTTTTTCTCTTGGCGCGTCTCATCCGTGCTGCAACAGCCATCGTGGCCGCTTGGCGACCAGGACTCTTGGCTGGCGTGCGGACAACACTTGAGTGCTGCTCCTCCGTGCGGCGTGTGTAGCAGGAAGGCCACGTGAAGCCGGCAGCTAGGCTGCTTAGTACTAGCCATTGCAAGGCACGACGAAGAAACCAGAAGGCGCTGCTTGGCTTTCGCTAGGACACGGTCCACAAGGAAGTCAGCATCATCCACAAGGACTTCCAGGCGCACGCAAATCGAGGCTTCGGCATGTGACCAGGCGAAGGAAGCAAGAAAAATCCATTGCACAGTAATTCCTGTTTTGCCTTATTTTGCGTGCTGTTAGTACTATTTCAATACCTTCCGTAACATCCGATTGCATGTGATGGCATACTGCTAAGAAGTATTTTTCATGAATATATTTCATTTGTTGATTTAATCTTTGTGCTTGTCATTATATCTGTTGGTTCATCTGCTGTTTTGATTAAATAGATGATATTGAATCTACTGTTTTAATCTGTGCATTGTTTTATTTCGGTTAGAACATCACAGTTTATCATATTCATGTGTGTTGGTCTGATTTAATGCCTGTGAGTTAATTAATCTGTTAAATCTGCCTTTAAGCACTGTGATGGTGTCTTTTCGATTAGGACACCAGTTGTTTTAAGTACCTGCGATCTGTTTGCTTCGGAGGTTTTTGTTTGTCGAGGTGCGTTGGGTGTTGGGAGAAGGCCATTGATTCGAAAGAATTTTTAGGCGCCCATTCACCCCCCCTCTGGTCGCTACTTTTGGTCCTACAAGTGGTATCAGAGCCTGGTTAGGGTTTTTCCATACCTTTACCGGTTCTAAACCCCAATAGTGATCAAGACATCTCCTGGAAAGGTCCCGTCCTTGGAAGCTTATGGCTATAATTATTGGAAGACTCTCATGCGAGCCTATCTCATGAGCCAAAGCTCGGACATCTGGGACATTTGTATTCACGCTACTTTCATTGTGTTGCCTGTTGCTGAGTGCACTACTCCAGATATTGTTGCCCAGCATCAGAACAACAACAAAGCTGTGAATGTTTTGTTTTCTGGTTTAGGTCCCACTGAATTTGAGCGTGTGAGTCATCTCTCCACTGCGATAGAGATCTGGGCTACCCTCCAGGCACACCATGAGGGGACAGCCCAGGTCAAGGCTCGGCTCTATCAGACCTACCGGCGTGAATAAGAGAACTTCACACAAAAGCCGAGTGAATCTGTTGAAGCATTGTTTGGTCATTTTCAATCGATCATAAACAAGCTTCGGGACAACAAGGCTGAGGGTGTTCAGTTAGTCTCAGATCACGAGCAGGTGCTCAACGTTCTCCATACCTTAGACCCAAAGATCTGGGAGATCAAGGTATCCTCTATCATTGAGATCACATCTTATGATACCTTGACCATTTCTGAGTTGTTTAGCAAGTTGAAGGCCACCGAGGTTGATACCCAAGTTGAGATCAAATCTCACTGGCTCTGGATCAAAGTCTCTGGCCCTTGCTACACCTTCTGTTGATCCCTCTTCTATGAGCTGTGCTGGGTTCTCTTTGATGTCTATCACTGAGGACCAGCTTGAGTCTTTGGGATATGATGACCTGTGTCTTTTTAACAACCGGGTGCGTCGTGTTTATGACAAAAGAATGTTCAAGAGACACGACACAAAATCCGAGTGCTTTGAGTGTGGTTACCCAGGACACTTCATCGCCGACTGCCCCAAGCGCAATGGCAACAAGAAGGGCACCGGTGGTGGCTTCCATGACTCCGGCAAGCACGACAGCTCTTCCTTCAACAAGGGCAAGCCAAAGACCAGATTCTTCAGAAAGGCGCTAAAGGACTACCGGTGAGAGAACAAGAAGCACGACAAGGCCTTCTTCGCCGAGATGGAGAAAAGCTACTCCAAGCGTTCCACGTCTTCTTCCTCTTCATCGAGCTCAAGCGATGAGGAGATCATCATCAGGAAGGGGAAGGACAAGGACGATCCGGCTGGCCTTTGCTTCATGGCCTTCCTGGACAGACCGAAGATCCGCTCACATCAACGCCGAAGATCCCACAAGAGCTTCTACTCAATGGCTCTTAGGGATAAGGAAGACAAGGGCTCCTCCGATGACTCCGACGATGACGACAACGAAAAGGTATCATCTTATGAGCGTGAAATCATTGATTTACTTGAAAGCAATCGTCAGGAGTAAAAATATCGGGAAAAAACTGCTTAGAGGTGCTAAGAAGAATTGAGAGTCTATCTTCTTCCCCTTGCTTGGATGATAGCAGTGAGTGCCCAAAGTGTGAGGTGCTTCTGTGTGACCTGTCGACTGTGAAGTCCAGGTACATAGAAAGGGTTGATGAGAGGGATGCTTTGGCCACTGAGCTTGAGAACGCTCAGCTGGAGCCAAAAGATGCTCATGCCACTGTCGCCGTGCCCTGTGTTGATTGCCCATCTCATCTAGCTAGTTTAGCTGAGCTGAAAGCCAAGGGCGATGAGTATTTGGGTGATTTGGAGAGAGTGAGAGCTGAGCTGGCACAGACTAGGCTAGAGCTTGAGACACTGTCAGTTTCACCCACTGTCTATGAGAACTGCTTGTCTCTTAGACTGGAGTTGATTAATCTGAAAGCCAAGAAGTCTGTCCAAGTAGATAGAGAGTGTGATACCTGCTTGTCTCAGGTGGAGGTTCTAGCTTCCTTGAGAGAGGAGCTAGCTGATGCTCAAAATAAGAACTTTTACCTTTGTTCTATCCTAAGTTGGATCAGTGCCAGAGAGCCACAGCTCGGCATGATGATCTAGCAGTTTAAGAGGCAGGATGGGTTTGGGGTAGGCTACACCTACACAAAGGCTGACTTTGAGAATGCCATTAGTAGGGCAGTGGAGTGGAGTAAAATGACTCCTGAGCAGAGATATCCCAAGACTCACTTCACTAGTCTTTCCAGGCTAGTCAGCCCAAGGATGGAGTGATCCAAGAACAGCCCAAAGCTCCACCCAAGAAGCCCATCTGTGTTCCAAAGCCCAAACACCTCCACACTTCTCTTGACTCTCTTCCTGGACCCTCTCAACCCAAGAACATTACACCAAACACCACTAAGCCCAAGAACCGCAAGCCTCAATCACATCCCAAGAAGCCCACCTATCATTGTGAGTACTGTCAGCGAGACGGGCATCTTGCGGAGTTTTTCTTCAGGAGGAAGTGGGTTGAGAGAGTAGAGAGAGCTCGTGGTGATCAGGAGCAGTTCTGCCAGCAGGGTGGTAGACTGAGAGTTCCTCGACGCGGGGAGAGGCTGGAGGCGAGGCCGCATCGTGTAGGTGGTGGTAGAGGAGACGGCTTTCATGACCGTGCTCCAGATGGTGGTGTTCATTCTGGCAGAGCTCCAGGGCGTTTTGGCTACGGTCCTAGACCTCATGGCCAAGGCTTTAGGCAGAACCAAGGACCGCGCTTTGAGCCGCGCTTTGGTCCAAACTCTTCTGATGGTTTTTGCTTTCCATTTTTTTAGAAGATGGCTCAACACTGGTTTAGTTCTTTTGCTAAACCTGGTGCCGGATCATTTGCTCCCCCTTACAACCACTGATTGCACAGGATCAGGGACTGGAGGACTTTTGGATCATGGACTTAGGATGCTCTCGCCATAGGACGGGACATCGCAGATGGTTCTCCAGTCTCTCTCCCTTGATCTCCAAGGAATGCATCACCATCGGGAACAGTGGTCAAGAAAAGGTAAACGGTATTGGCTCAATTCGTATCTCTGACCATTTCTCTTTAAAGAACGTTGCTTTGGTTGGAAAATTGAACTTCAATTTGATTTCTGTTTCGCAACTTCTTGAGGATGGGTTGGAGGTTCGTTTTAAGAAGGGCAGTTCTTCTGTGTTTGATTCTAGAGGGTCTTTGATTTGCTAGATCTTACCGTTCGGTAAGGTTTTTCGGATTGACTTCTCTAGTTCTTTTGGCCCTTCTCGCTGTTTGATTGCTGGATCCTCCTCTGAGCTTTGGAAGTGGCATAGGAGGTTAGGTCATTTGAGTTTTGATCTGCTAGTTAGGTTGAGCTCTATGGACCTCATCCGAGGATTGTCCAAGCTTAAAATGGAGAAGGATCTAGTTTGCCATCCCTGTCATCATGGGAAAATGGTTGCCGCTTCTCACTCACCTGTGACTCAGGTGAGGACTTCGTATCCGGGCGAGCTGTTACATATGGACACTGTCGGTCCAGCTCGGGTATGCTCAGTAGGTGGGAAGTGGTACGTGCTTGTGATCATTGACGATTTTTCTCGATTCTCGTGGGTTTTCTTTCTCGAGTTTAAGGATGAGACTTTTCTTTTCGTTCATGACCTGATTTTGAAGATGAAGAATGAGAACAATGGTCGAATGCGAGCAATTCATTCCGACAACGGCTCTGAGTTCAAGAACTCTCAGTTCGTCAGCTTCTGTAGTGATCAGGGTCTTGACCATCAGTGTTCTGTAGTGATCAGGGTCTTGACCACATGCTAGTCGAGATGGCCAGGACGATGCTCGATGAGCACAGGACTCCTAGGCATTTTTGGGCTGAAGCCATGAACACGGCTTGCTATCTGGCCAACCGCATTTTTCTTAGAGATTACCTAGGTAAGACCTCATATGAGTTGAGGTTTGGCAGACAGCCCAAGGTGAGCCACTTGCGAGCATTTCGCTTCATGTGCTTTGTGCTCAAGAAGGGAGGGCATTTGGAAAAGTTTGAGTCTCGTTGCTGGGATGGAGTCTTTCTTGGTTATGCATTGCATTCTCGGGGCTTCCGTGTTTGGAATCTCGACTCCCAGCAGCTTGTCGAGACTTGTGAGGTTTCTTTTGATGAGTCCTTGCCTTCTTTGTCTCCTTCTTTTGAGCTTTCTAGAGATGGTGAGCTCGGAGAGTCCATCTTCGAGGAAGATGAGGACACTCCAGCTGTTGACGAGGGTGGGCCTTCTGCACTGCCTGTAGAACCCACACCTTTTGAGACTTTGACTGAGGACGAGGGCGGACCTATGATAACTTCTTCCACTTCGACCGAGCCCCCTCAGTCGAGTCCAGAGGTGCCAGCTGCTGACTCCGGTGAAGTGACTTCAGATCACCAGGGATCCCGAGCAGTTCAGCGTGATCACCCCTCATAGCTCATCATCGGTGATTTGTCTGCAAGGACTTTGCGTTCTTCTATTGACTCACTTGCTGTGTTTGCTGAATCTACTTTTGTTGCATCTTTTGAGCCCAGAGACGTTTCTCATGCTCTTTCTGACTCGAACTGGATTAATGCCATGCAAGAAGAGCTTGAGAATTTTGTTCGCAATCGGGTTTGGACACTAGTTGAGCTGCCACTAGGATGCAACCCCATAAGCACCAAGTGGGTGTTCAACAACAAGCAAGGTGAAGATGGGGTTGTGGTACGCACCAAAGCTCGACTAGTTGCCCAGGGTTTTTTCCAGAAGGAGGGTATTGATTTTGAAGAAACTTTCGCCCTGTTGCCCATCTTGAGTCCATTCGCATTCTCTTAGCTTTTGCCGCTTCGAAGGGTTTTAAGCTTTTTACACTCCACCTGCACCCCAGTTGCATTCATTTCATATTTTGAGGGGGAGTTGCATTTCAAGGGGAGTTTGTGTCTCTTTAGAGTGCATTTAGTCTTGCTTGATGAGTCCACTTGTCAACAAGGGGGAGAAATTTTGGGAGAAGAGTTTAAGGGGGAGTTTTAGCTTTCTCTGGGATTTGTTTCAGGGGGAGTTTTTGTCTCGTTTGTCCTTACTGTTTTGATATCCTTGTTAATGTTTCTGATATTGCACTCGTTTTGAGCTTTTACTTTTACTTGTTTGGCTTTTGGTCATTATGGGTAAACTTTTACTTTATTTTCTTCTTTTCTGTTTTCTTGTGTTTTGTTTTCGTATTTCCACAGTTGCTTGCAGGTACTGGAAAGCTGAATAGCATGGGCCTCATGGCTCTAGATGTGATGAGTCATTGTCAATGAAAGTCAAAGAGGACTGAAAAGAGAGAGAAGACCTGCTACGTCTGGGCCGCGTGTGACTCAGGTACACGGGCAGCGAGCGACAGTCGGGCAGAGGGCCCGTGAAGTCAGGCTGGCCCAATCCGGGTAAATGGGCTAGGGGCAGCAGAGGATCCACTGGGCTGTTTACCGGGATTGACTCAGGTACACGGGCGGCGAGCGATTGCCGGGCTGAGGGAGCTATGGAATCAGGCCGGCCCAATCCGGGTACCCGGTGCGAAGACGGTGGACGCTTTGTCAGTTTCGGCGCAAAACTGATGACCGCTGATCTCAGATCTGACCGTTCTGAGGCGAAGCCATAGCTGCTACGAAAGCTCTGCATCAGGACAAGTTGTCTTTATTTAGGTTTTTACTATTTTGCCTTTAGACCCACAGTCTGTCAGTCGAGTCTGTAAAAATCCTAATGGCATTTCGGTCTTTTCCATTTTTATTCAGCGTCTGTAAAAAACCCTAGGGGTATTTCTGCATTTTTCCATTTATTGGGCTACCTATAAATAGGCCCCAATATCCTAGGATTACGACACCCATTTTTGAAATATCACTTTACCAATTCTGAAATTCGTGGGTCACTTTTTCCCTTTCCTCTCAACTGTTTTTCGCCGCCAGCATTTGTTCTTGCTCAGATTTTTTTCGCCACACACCATAGCTTTTCTTCACCACCGCCGGGATTCTTTTTCTCCTCTCACCTAGCGTTTTTTTCTCTCGGTGCGTCTCATCCGTGCTGCAACAGCTATCGTGGCCGCTTGGCCACCAAGACTCTTGGCTGGCGTGCGGACAGCACTTGAGTGCTGCTCCTCCGTGCGGCGTGCTCAGCAGGAAGGCCACGTGAAGCCGGCAGCTAGGCTGCTTAGTGCTAGCCATTGCAAGGCACGGCGAAGAAACCAGAAGGCGTTGGTTGGCTTTCGCGAGGACACGGTCCACGAGGAAGTCAGCAGCATCCACAAGGACTTCCAGGCACACGCAAATCGAGGATTCGGCATGTGACCAGGCGAAGGAAGCAAGAAAAATCCATTGCACAGTAATTCCTGTTTTGCCTTGTTTTGCGTGCTGTTAGTACTATTTCAATACCTTCCGTAACATCAGATTGCATGTGATG
This sequence comes from Zizania palustris, assembly GCA_019279435.1. Classification (NCBI taxonomy): domain Eukaryota; kingdom Viridiplantae; phylum Streptophyta; class Magnoliopsida; order Poales; family Poaceae; genus Zizania; species Zizania palustris. The sequence continues at coordinate 30,473,150 of JAAALK010000285.1, read as the reverse complement.
GCATACTGCTAAGAAGTATTTTTCATGAATATATTTCATCTGTTGATTTAATCTTTGTGCTGTCATTATATCTGTTGGTTCATCTACTGTTTTGATTAAATAGATGATATTGAATCTGGTATTTTAATTAGTGCACTGTTTTATTTCGGTTAGAACATCATAGTTTATCATTTTCATGTGTGTTGGTCTGATTTAATGCCTGTGAGTTAATTAATCTATTAAATCTGCCTTTAAGCACTGTGATGGTGTCTTTTTGATTAGGACACCAGTTGTTTTAAGTACCTGCGATCTGTTTGCTTTGGAGGTTTTTGTTTGTCGAGGTGCGTTGGGTGTTGGGAGAAGGCCATTGATTCGAAAGAATTTTTAGGCGCCCATTCACCCCCTCTGGTCGCTACTTTCGGTCCTACAAAATGCAGTACAACTCATGGCAGTGGGATCAGTAGACGGTGTCGCAAGGGCCAGAGTTTTTGAGCCAGAACCAGGAAGATTTGATGTCAACTCGATATCAACCTGTGAGTCCTTGAGCTTACTAAAAAGCTCTGCGACAATCAAGGTATCATAAGACGCGCTCTCAACAATAGAAGAAACCTTGATCTCCCAGATCTTAGGGTCCAAGGTATGGAGAACCTTAAGCGCCTGTTCATGATCTGAGACCAGCTGATCACGCTCGGCCTTGTTGACCCGAAGCTTGGTAATGATTTATTGAAAACGACCAAACAAAGCTTCGACAGTCTCACCCGACTTTTGTGAGAAATTTTCATACTCACGCCGGTAGGTCTGGTAGAGCCTAGCCTTGACCTGAGCTGTCCCCTCATGGTGTGCCTGGAGGGTAGCCCAGATCTCTCGAGCAGTGGTGAGATTGCTAACACGCTCAAACTCACTAGGACCTAGACCAGAAAATAAAATGTTCACCGCTTTGCTATTGTTTTGATGCTTGGCAATTACATCTGCAGCAGTATCCTCAGCAATAGGCACTATGGTGAAAGTAGGATGAACACAAATCTCACATATGTCCGAGCTCTGGCTCATAAGGTATGCTCGCATGCGAGTCTTCCAATAAGTGTAGCCAAAAGCTTCTAGGGACGGGATTTTACCAGAAGATGTCATGATCACTACTTGGGTTTAGAATCAGTTAAGATATAAGAAAACCCTAACCTTGCTCTGATACCACTTGTAGGACCAAAAGTAGCGACCAGAGGGGGTGAATGGACACCTAAAAAAATTCTTGGTAAACTATGTACTAAACCAAACACCCAAACGGACTTAACCAGACAAATAAAATTAGCAAGGCAAATATTGTAACTAAAGTTGTCTAGCCTAAAAAATTACCGGTGTCTTAATTGAAATGATATTAAAAATAAACTAAATAAAAATACTGTAGTATATAAAAACACCTAGATAAATCACGAAATATTTATATTTTAGTCTAGAATTAAAAAACTAATCAAATGAATAAAACTTGGGTCATTCAAAATTAATTCATCAATAAACCTAAAATATTTCAGGTAAAAACTAAACAAAAAAAATTAACTGGGACTAATAAATTTTTCTTTTCTTTTTATATGAGTAGATTAAACATATATATAAAATAATGCGATATAACTAATAAAATTTAACAGATTAAAAATTAAATAAATAATATGCTAATACTAATAAAATTTAGGAGATAAAATTAACTACGAATAAACTACCGGATTTAATCTAACTAGAAATTTGGAGATAAAATAACTAACCTGCATCGTTGACTTCTCCGCGCACCATGGCTTCCCGTGGCGAAAGAAATCGATCTCACGTCGTCGCTGCCGAAGAAAGCTTTCCCGTGCACCGCGCCTAACGCATTTGCTTCAGCCTTGCCGCCGTGGACCTGCGCCAAAACTTCCTGCCGCGTTCCCGCATGGAAATCTGTCCGCCTCACAGACGTCTCTTCCAGCCGAACACCTGTACTACTGCCACTGTTTGTTAATCACCGTGGGGCCCGCTCTTTTCCCTGTGACGCTGAAGGCTACTACTCTGCACGCCGACTGCACGCCGACTACGCTGTCGTGTGAAGCCCTGGGAAAAAACTACACCGGTGGGGCCCACCTACTGAAAAGGAAAATGCAGCCGGCTGCTGTGCGAGAACTCTGCCAAGGAAAGCTAATCTTCTTCTGCCATGTATGTGTCACGCCAAGCCGCTGGAAAATGAAGCCGTGTGTAAAACCTCGGTTTGTGTGCACAGAAAAAAACGCTGTGGAAAGGAGAAGCCAGCAGGGAAAATTTAGAGATTGACTTTCGGTGGAAAACGAAAATGGGTTGTAGATTGATCTATTAAAAACAGTCACCCTATCCCTAGGGGGTAGGGGCCTATTTATAGGCGACTCCTAATACATGAAAAAGACTAATTTACCCTTAGGGTAAATTACACTCACTCTAAAATAAAATCCGAAAATCACTAAAATATTCTTAGAAAAATCAACTGACTCAAATAAAAATATTCTGGACTTAAAACTAAATATTAATATCCTAAAAACAAAATAATCCTAGGTTGTCAGTTTTGCATCGAAACTGACAAAGCATCCACCGTCTTCACACCGGGTACCCGGATTGGATCGACCCGATCCCGCAACTTCCTCAGCCCGACAATCGCTCGCCATCCGTGTACCTGAGTCAAACCCAGTCAATAGACCAGTGGATCCTCTTTCGCTCGTAGCCCATGTACCCGTATTGGGCCAGCCCGACTCTGCGGCTCCTCTGCCTAGCTGTCGCTCGCTGCCCGTGTACCTGAGTCACACGTGCCTCAGACACGGCAGGTCTTCATGTCTCTTTCTTTGACTTTTGTGGACAATCACTCATCACATCTGGAGTATTAAACCCATGTTCTTCAACATGGTTTCTCAAAAGCTTTACACAGGCTTCGCCTAGTACTTAGCTCTTTTAGCAGTACTGAATATTTCTTGAATCTTGCTAGGTCTTCGCACTGAACACCACGGTAGCGGTCTTCGTGGGCCACCAGGAAACTCTTTTAATAGAGGAGAGTGATTCCCTTCGACTCTAGGCTTTGGAGGAGATCGAGAGGCGGAGGAAAGCCGAAGCAGCGGCAGAGGCGGCGAGGTCTGAGACCACCAAGGCAAAGGAAGCCTTGGCCTTGGAGACGGAAAAGCTTCGAGAAGCACTTCAAGCTTCCGAGGAGGCCAGAGTGAAGCTGGCGGTGGATTGCTCTGATCTTCGCATAGCCAACCAAACTCTGTAAAATTTCATGATCCAAGGGGTTGACAAAGTTGCCTCGAGTCTGACCGAAGTCCCCGAGCACTTGGGGTCCGAGTGCCTGTCTCCGGACTTCAATCCTCAATACCCTGTCGGGGACTGCCTCGAGTTCCTTCAGATGGCCGCAGCGATGGTGGAGTTGTCGATGAAGGGCTTCACGCTGTTGGCAGGGCGAGTGGCTGGTCAAGGAGTGCTGCAAATTATTCATAACGTGGGGTGCCACCACCTTGAGGAAGCGACCTCGGCCACTTCGGTGGGCTTCAAACGCTCTCACTTGACCTCGCCTCCTTTGGTGGTCCGTGGGGCATGGCACCGGCTTCAGGAACCCTAGAATGCTCAAGGGTGCGAAGCAGTCCTCGAACTGCAACGGGTCTCCCGTCTTCGCCGAGCTAGGGCATAGGCCTCGCCATATCAGAACTTCGGAAGCAACATTTGATCTCTGTATCGAGACCAGATAATAATCAGAACTTCCGATACTACCTATCAGAACTTCTGATCTACGGAATTTTCTTTGGTATATCCTTCAATCTCCCACTTACACAAGAATCAATTCTTTGCATGTTTTTAATCCATCCCCTTAAGTGTGTGACCCGATAAGTTCATACACAAACGGTTGTTCACCGAAAATCATTTCTGACTCACTGATCAATTGTGGTACCTAGCAGCACATATTGACCCCTGTAAGCATACAAAATCAAATTTTCATGAACCTTGATATACACACGCACCAGTCCCTTTACCACATGCCGTCAGTCAAGCTCAAGGCGAGATACGTGCCACCTTTGTTGGCTAGCTCGAAATTTCACTTGATCAAGCATTGGATTCAAATCATGACTAACTCCTTAGTCATAGTGGAATGGCCATGCACTTTTCTAATCAAATACCTTGAGGGGCCCAGAGATGATTCTCCCGTTATTAGGAGGGGCAAATTACATCTTGACCGCTCATATCCCAATACATGTTTCATAACACACCTGAAAACAACCCTTATTACTACCCTGTTACGGAATAGTGTTAGGAAGCAACTAAGTGTGTCACTACGCATTCTGGAATCAAATGATGATCTCAGGTCTAAGGATTTTGTAGGTACACCATTTGAGATGACAATTTATGGCACATAACTATCTCAGCAGTATCTTAAGTGGGTCTGCCAAACACCATGTTCACCAACATGTGTTCACATCACTGATTTGACATCTCTATGTCTATGATCTATGAAACACAATCATCACTGTCCCACATGATGACAAGATTAGGGACCCTTTTGAACAACATCGTCATAAAGCAAATAGTTTAACATACCAAGTCATACTCATTAATTAAATGCAAACAATATTTATTTAAGGAACAAGATAACAATTATCATCATACATTAGCATAGTCATCACTAGCAACTTCCACATACATATGACTCATGCAAGTATCCCATACCCATGCAGCTCATATGAGCCTCACACTTGGGCCATGGAAGCGGCTTTGTCAATACATCCGCTATGTTCAAATCTGATTGCACCTTGCAAATCTTCATATCACCTCTCTCTATGATCACTCGAATCTGGTGATACAACCAAAGTACACATTTGGACTTCTGATGTTATCTAGGCTCCTTGGCTTACGCAATGACACCACTATTACCATAATAGAGGTCCACTGGACTAGATGAACTAGAAAAAACACTCAGCTCAGAAACAAACTTTCTGATCCATACAACGTCTTTCGTAGCTTCCAAAGCTGCAATATACTCAGCTACTATTGTAGAATTGGCACCACTTTTTGCTTGGAACCTTTCCAACTCACTAAGCCTCCATTGAGGCAGAACACAAACCGGATTATGATCTAGAATTATCTTTTATCGGTACGAAGGCTAGCATCGGTGTAACTCCTTACATCGAGCTCCTCTTCACCACCATGTCCTAGGAACATATCCTCAGTTCTTCTCAAGCACATGAGGATCCCTTTTATGACTACCTAGTTACTCTCACCTTAGTTTGACTGGTATCTGCATGTTTGGGTGTGTACATGGCACATATAATTGACCTGATCGCGGAGGCATACAGGATCACACTCATATACTGCATTTTGAAACCGTTTCAAAACCTTGTCAATGTACTTCATCCTGGCCTAATCCAATTAGCCATTTCTATCTATCTCCATAGATCTGTATGCCAATGTGCATGCTGTGTCTCCAAGGTCCTTCATTGAGAAACCATTTTTCAATGAGGTCTTGACGGCATTTCACAAAGTAATGTCATTTCCAATCTCCTATATGTCATCCACACATAGAACTAGAAATACAAGTGTGCCCCCACTAGCCCTTTTGCAAACAAAAGACTCTTCAGTATTCTTGATGGAGTAAAATATTTTAACTACTGTTTATAGCAAAAATGGCATTAATGGTCAAACTAGGCAAATACTGAAAAATGGTATTTTTGACCAAAAATGTGTCAAACCTAGAAAAGGCCGGTCTGACAGGCTATCGTAGGCCGGTCCAACCGGCTAGGTCCGGTCAGACCGGACCCATGGGCTCGGTCAGACCGGCCAGGGTTCAGAATATGGATCCGAGGAGGATTCGAGCTATTTTTACCAAAATCTTATCCTAACAGAGTTTTGGCCAAATCTTACTCTATCTCTAGCTAGGGATAACGAGCCCACCCCCCTATAAATATTATGGACAAGGCCAATTCAAGCCCTCTCTCCAATCTCGAAAAATCCAAAGCCCTAGCTTTGATTCGCATTTACTTCCTTTATTTTCCGCATCTTGTGGGGTTGCTTGGAAGCCCTCCGTCTACCACGTCTGTAATCACAGTAACCCTTGCAAGTTCGCTTGTGAACCTCCTGTTAATCCATGTAACAGATTGCTATCCCTTTTATCAGTTTTTATCGCCATACATGGTAATTCGGCCCCTTGGCCGAATTGTATTTGATCTTCGGGTGTTTTGCAGATCAATTGCCTTCCTAAACATCTCTGGAAAGTTAGGAGGCGATTGAAGATTATTTGCTGAGGTTTTCGAGGTTTAGCAGAACAGATCTGTTACTTCGGTCTAACCGACGTTGTGATACCGGTCTGACCGGACCTCGTCACGCTGTTGTTGGCAATAGTCATTCAGACCGACGGTACTCCACCGGTCCGACCTGGACCCTCTACACCGAGCACGCCGAAGCCGAAGCCTGGGCCCGTCGAAGCCCTAACCACCGAAGCCCTGCGGGCCGGAGCTCCGCACGTTCAAAGGCCAAAATTCGGAGATCCCTTCGCCCAGTGTGACCGGGGTAGCACGGTCGGTCCGACTGAAGAAGCTTCACCGGTCAGACCGCCGGAGCCACACCTTGCATCAACCTTCGAGACTCCGCCCGGAGCCCCTTCACATTCTTCTAGTCCGACCGAGGTTTTACCTCCGGTCTGAGTGGACCTGAGGCCGAAGGTGCCCTACGGACCCTTTGGGCCAATTTCTGCTGTAACTCTGAATCGGCCTCCGAACTGGCCAATTCTAGGTAGTTTGATCATTTTACTAGTGTTTACATTATTACTAGTACTTTTCGGCCAATTGGATTGAAATATTAATTATTTATCTGATTGTCTGGCGACTCCAAACTCCTTATCACTATCTAGGGTAGTCGAAATGCGGTGTCGGTATTGTTGCGATACTTTTAGACATCAAACCGGCCCATGTGCGGTGGCGCATTTCTGCATCAACACACTTTTTGGTGACTCCGCTAGGGAAACACCAACCATGACTACTACCTCTACATCATCAGCGAGTACCTCTACTACGTCTACATCCACTACATCGCCGAGAACATTATGGGGGGCACGGACATCAACGACCACAACATTATGATGCCCACTATGGAAGACATATCAGAGGAAGACTGAGCAAAGATCGAAGCGAATAAGAAGGAACTCGAAGAGCTGATGCTGAGAGAATGCATAAAGACACGTTCGGGCTTCGTCATGTGAGACAACCTCAACCTAACCCAAGTACGCCCGTCATCATCCCCTTTATCTGCCTCACAAGTCGATCGTAGAATAGTTGCATCTGTTGATCAGGCGGCTAGCGCCTTGCTTGCCAACAAACTAGAACCCGCAGTTGTCTCACAAGTGGAAGTAGTATTTAGGAGATTCGGTTTTACTGAGGCTGATTCACCAGCACCAATCACTAGTATTCCGCTAGCACAACACATTTATAGTAGAACCAACGACAATACTGGAAAAACCATCACATTTCCGGCTACATCATCCACAACCGAAACACATAGTTACGCTTATGGCCAGGCAAACCCAGCTTATCAAGTGCCACCGCCGCCTGCACCCTTACCAGCTCTGCCGCCGCCCACACTGCACACTCCCACACCGCAGCATAGTCTAGAGCATGCTGATATACCACCACGCGTCCCATCACCGCATGAAAGACGCGCACAAGCATTAGACCATGATGATATCGAGGAACGTATTCGCGCGCTATTTAGGAAATGCACCAGCTTTACACCTCGGGAAAGAGCTAGGGTTTATCGGAAACCATAACCCGACAACTTTGACACCATTCCGTACCCTCGTAGTTATAGAGTCCCAGATTTCATGAAATTTGATGGCGAGTGTAGTAAATCCACATTAGAACACATTAGCCAATTTCTAGCACAATGTGGTGAAGCCAGCGGGTCGAACGCATTGAAACTCAGGTTATTTTCCTTATCATTGTCCGGCACTGCATTCACCTAGTTTTCGGCGCTCCCGCTGAACTCCATCCAGACATGGGCTCAATTGGAGCAGAGGTTTCATGATTATTTCTACACAGGCGAGACCGAACTTAGGCTATCGCACCTCACGGCGGGTAGACAAAAATCTAGCGAGGGTGTTTCTGAGTATGTCAAGCGCTTTAGAGACACCAGGAACAAATGTTTTAGCCTAAACGTGTCGGAGAGAGACCTAGCAGATCTAGCCTTCAATGACCTACATGTAGAAATTAAAGAATGTATGGATAATCAAAACTCTTAGACATTAGCCAAGTCTTGCAACAGGCTCTGGTCAAGGAAGGCCGGGCCAAAGATAGAAAATTCGTTAAAACTTTTAATAAGCCAAGGGCTGAAATCCACACTATGGAGAACTCTGATGAGGAAGGGTCCGAAGAGAAAGAAGATCTGGCCGATCCGTACACGATAGAATGGACTTGGAGTGTGAAGTCTAAACCCATCACCTGCTCCAAATTGCGGCCATCTCCCTCTAAGAGTCGGCCTAACGAAGTTAGATATTCGTTCGATGTGACTAAGTGCAATAAAATATTCGATTTTCTACTTAAAAATCAGCTTCTGCGACTGCCGAAAGGGCAAGTCATACCATCAACTAACGAATTAAAAAGGCGTCCCTACTGCAAGTGGCATGATTCACATTCTCACTACACTAACGATTGCAAAGTTTTTCGTCAGCAGGTACAATCGGCCATAGAGGAAGGACGATTGAAAATAGAAGCAAATCCAAAGATGAAATTAGATAGAGACCCCTTTCCCATAAACAACGTTGAGCTTGAGGGAAAGAAGGTGTTGATTCATCCAGAGAAGGCCGAGTCGGCTAAAGGGAAAGAAGTCATCATAGGAGACACTCGCACGCGCACACTCGTACCAAAGAATCCGGAGGTAGGAGTGTGGAAAGAAAATAGCAAGCCATCCTCTTCGGCCAGGCACCGTAGAAGGCCGAAGGTGACATACAAGATGCTTTTGGACAAGAACCATCGAAGGTCCGAGAGGAGAGGTGTTCGCCCACGGTCTCCAGGACGGTCGAACCTCCCTGGGAGACCAAACCCCACGAGGGTTGAGCTCGGACCTCAGGGCCCGAACCCATCTTCAGAGTGTGTCCAACCTCCGGCAGGGTTCGGACCTCATTGGCCGAACCCCCCTCCGGGCTGATCCCAGCCACCGGGACTGTTTGGACTTCAGTGGCCGAATCCTCCGGTTTGGCCCCGGATTCCAGGAGGGTTCGGACCTCAGTGGTCGAACCCACCTCCTCCGAGTGGGCTATAGCCTCCGTATGGATTGAGTCTCCAGTGGCCAGACCCATCTCCGCTGTTGGGGGAGATAATCCCGATGACAGTGGGTAGCGTGAAGCCCCGTATGGTTCCGAGGGAAGGCTACAGCCGGAAGACCCGAAGCCCTACGCTGAAGGTGCCCGAGCCTCCGAAAGAGGAGACCGGAGGCCTCCGGGGGCTCCGAGACGTGTCGGAGGGGTCCTCGGGGGGAGCGACCAGCCAGATGCCGGAAGCCAACATTCGGGCAGACCAGAGGCTCTGGAGGGACGCCGTACGAGGGGAAGACCCAGTCAAGACCATTCTGGGACAAGATAGTGATCGCCTGCGCCGTGTCGGGCAGCCTTTGGAGCGCCCGACATGGTTGATACGCTTTTAGAATCACACCTTCTTGTATGTACTATGTAACATCTACTTTGTCTGTACCGCTGACCAATGTCAGACCGAGTAGCAGTTGGGGTTTCAAGGTACCCGGCCCTTCAGAGCGGGTCACCCTGTAAATACCCCCCGACTAAGTTGTAATAAACACACGATCCGAGAATACAGTTTGGGCAAAGTGTTCCATTAATCCCATCCACTGAGAAACCTGCTGGTTCGATCCGTCGTACCAATAGTTGGTGCCGTCCGTGGGGATCCTAGTTCGAGAAGCTAGCGTCCTCTACATCCAGTCACAAAAATATGTCAGGTCGGAATGGCGCGAGCACGGTTCCTCTGCGGCGGTCATCCCGCACCGCCGGAGTCGAGCCCACCCTAGTCGCCATTCCCGACCAACCGGTCGTCGCTTCTGTCGGGGCGCCTGCCATGGAGCCAACCCAGGCCCCTAAGGGGACGCCGGAGGTTCGAGGTCCCGTTGGCGTTATGCAGCCGGCCTCAGTCAACCCCACGGGGCTCTAGGAGGGGCCTTCAGAGGTGCACCCTCCGAATGGCCCCCGGCGGTGGCCCTCCGGACTGACTACATCCGCTCACAAGACCCTGAGACCGCCTCCGGAGGAAGCGGGAGTCAGGCTGATGCCCTGGCTGCCGAGAATGCCAGGCTTAAGGCAGAGCTGGCTCAATGGCACCAGGAGGCGTCGCTCCGCCCCCGGAGCCCTCCCGCGCCACGAGGGTCGCAGCCGTAACCCTGAGCGACGACGAAGATTAAGTGGAGGAAGAAAATGTGTCATACGACGAGGAGTCTCCCCTGCACCCCGACCTCTAGAGGGTGCGCTTCGGCTCGAAGTTTCGCGCCGCCAAGCTTCCCAAGTACTCCGGGGACTCCGACCCCGGAGAGTTCTCCCGCTCGTACGCTCTAGCGATAGAAGCATCCGGGGGGATCCGTGACACCATGGCTAAGTGCATCCCTTTGGCGCTTGAGGGGATCGCCCTCCGGTGGTTTTTGTCGCTCTGGACAGGGACAATCCATTCGTGGGACCAGCTGAGGAAAAGGTTCGTCAACAACTTCCAGGGAACCTTCATGGCCGCTATGTCCACTGGAAGTCTCTTCCAAGTAAAGCAGCAGCTCGGGGAGACGTTGCGGCAATACTCCCAGCGCTTCGCACAAACCAAGGCCCAGATCAAGGGACTTTCGGCTTCCTCGGTCATCGACGCTGCCCGGGAAGGTGTCACCCACCCGGGCCTCCTAGACAAGCTTCATCGGAAGCCTATTTCCTCGGTGGCACAGCTCATGACGTACTTCGAAGAGTACGCCGGTCCGAAGAAGGCTAGCTGCGCCGACAGGCGATGATTGTCCATGTCCGAGCCACGAACGCCAGGGCATACGAAGTCTCGTCGGACCTCGACCGCGGAGTCCTCCCTGCTTTAGACTTCCGCCACCAAGACTCCGGCCGGCAAGACCCCGTTCACCGAGACTCCCGGCGAGGTCAGAAGCACCTTCGAGGGGAGGCCCTCAGCATCACCCCTCGGGGCCCCGCCAAGCACCAGCACACATCCAGCGGAGGCCGCTCCGCCTGGACCAGGGCTCCATCACGGGCGCTCTCCGGAGGGGCCACACTTTACTGCAGCGTCCACGGCGAAAATCGGAGCCACGACACCGACTCCTGCCGGACCATCCTTGCCCTCCGGAATGACTACCTCGAGCGAAACGCCGGCCGTGGCTCCACTGACAAAGGAGTCCCTGCACCCCGCCCGGAAGCAGTCCAGATAGTCGGGCGCCAAGACGGGCCGGAAGTCTTGGGCCTAGCCCCGGAGCTCGGTAGGGTCCAGGCTCCCAAGCTCGAAGATGCCCCGGACCGGGGGAAACGGGTGGTCCTCCCCATATCTGGAGGAGGGATTCTGGGAGCCATGTCCAAGCGCCAACGGCGAGATTACGTCCAGGAGGTCGGGCACATCGGCACATCGAGCTCCTCCGTGCTCCATGAATGGTCCCAGATCCACAGCGTTCGTGAAGGCTCGGAGGGAATCAGCTTGCCAGGCGTCGGAGACACTGTGCCAAAGGGGCGCCCGGCCAAACCACTCCCAGAGGGTGAGATCATCACGAAGGTCTTTGTCCAGGACGGGAAGGAATGCCCGATCCGATTCGGAGGGGGCCTAGAGCCGTAGGTGTCAAAGCAACTTGAGGAAGTCATCCGCAACAACCTAGACATCTTCGCATGGTCCGACGAAGACATCCCAGGCATCGACCGCTCAATTATTGAGCATTCTCTGGCGGTCGACCCGAAGGCTCACCCGGTGCGCTAGGGGCTCCGAAAACTGTTCGTCGAGAGAGCCGAACTTGCCAAGGCCAAGACTGAGAAGCTACATCGAGCGGGGGTCATTCGGAAAGTGAGTCACACTGAGTGGTTGTCTAATCCAGTATTTGTCCAGAAGAAAACATCTGGCAAATGGCATATGTGTATCGACTTCACTTCTCTGAATAAAGCTTGCCCTCGTGACCCCTACCCCATGCCTCGCATTGATAAGTTAGTCTATTCCACTACCGGTGCTGAGCTTCTCAACTTCCTCGACGCTTATTAAGGATATCACCAGATCTGGATGAAGCCAGAAGATCAGGTCAAAACAAGCTTTGTTACCCCCTCGGGAGTGTTCTGCTACGTTCGGATGCCTTTTGGCCTCCACAACGCCGGAGCCACTTTCTCAAGACTGATATCTAAGGCTCTGGGCCACCAGATTGGCCGCAACGTCGAAGCATATATGGAAGACATTGTCATTAAGAGTATGGTCAAGGATCTCGATAGTGCGGACATAGCTGAAACCTTCGACAGCCTCTGGCGGTGTGGAATCCGCCTTAATCTAGAGAAGTGTGTCTTCGGAGCGCGCACTGGGAAGCTGCTAGGGTACCTGGTCTCTAGCCGAGGTATCGAAGCCAGTCCAACGCAAGTCAGCGCACTGCAAAACATGTCTCCTCCTCGGAATTTGAAGCAAGCACAGAAGCTAGCTGGGCGCCTGGCCGCTCTTAGCCGCTTTTTGGCGAGATCAGCCGAAAAAAAGCTTGCCCATTTTTAAGGCGCTTCGGGGCTCTAAAGATTTTGAGTGGACCCCCGAATGTCAAGACTGCTTCGATCAAATGAAGAAGTACTTCTCCGACCTTGTGGCCCTCGCCACACCTCGGGCCGGCAATCCTCTTCTTGTCTACCTCGCTGCCTCCAGCAGCGCGGCAAGCGTGGCCCTGATTCAAGAAGAGGGCCTTAGCGGGAAGCTGGTGCAACGGCCCGTCTACTTCGTATCCGAAGCCTTCTCCGGAGCAAAAACTCGATATTCTGAGCTCGAAAAGGTGGCATACACCCTTGTCATGGCATCCAGGAAACATCGGCACTACTTCTTTGCTCATGATATCATTATTCCAACTGCATACCCACTAGGTGACATGTTCCGAAACAAGGATGCCACCGGACGCATCGAAAAGTGGGCGGTAGAACTTGCCACATTCGGGATCTCCTTCGTGGCCCGGACTGCCGTTAAATCTCAAATCCTCGCCGACTTCGTTGCTGAATGGACGTCTGCGGCTGATCACGCCAGTACCAAAGCAGGCGAGGGGGTCTGGACCGTCTATTCGGATGGTGCCTACCAGGCTTCAGGAGCCAGAGCCAGAGCAGTCATTGTCTCCCCCTCCGGCCAGCAGGCTTCATATTCCGCTCGGCTGAACTTCAAGGCTACCAACAATATCACCGAGTACGAAGGAGTGCTACTGGGTCTTCGCAAGGCGCAGGCGCTCAAAGCCACCCGCGTTGTAGTCAAGACCGATTCTCAGGTCATCGCCAGGCATATAGACAAGAGCTTCCAGGCCCGGCACCCAGACCTCGCCGCCTACCTCGAAGCCATTCGGAAATTCGAAGCATCCTTCAAGGGGATATCCATCCAAAGCATCCCAAGAAGCGAGAACTTCCAAGACGATGCCCTCGCCAAAGCCGGAGCCAGCGGCCAAGCCTTGCCGCCGGGCGCCTTCTTCGAAGAGATTATCAAACCTTCGGCGCCCCTCCGCGATGAAGCACCAACCTCCATATTAGCCAAGACCCGAGCGTCACTTCGTTCAGCCGCGGTTCTCTGCACGATCAGCAACGATTGGCGGGAGCCCATTTTGCGAGCACTCGGCGGTGATTTGGATGACTGGCCCAGTCCGGATCAAGCGCGGCTTCAACTCCGCGCCAGGTCTTTCCAATTCATTGATGGCATCTTATACAAGTCAGGGGTATGTTCCCCGCTGCTTCGCTGCATCTCTCACTCGGACGGGATAGCAATGCTCCGAGAAATCCACGAGGGGCTGTGCGGTAGCCATTTAGCCCCTCGGGCACTCGCCGGGAAGGCCCTCCGGCAGGGCGTGTACTGGCCCACTATCGTCGCCGATGCCGAAGTGTTAGGGCGTACCTTCCAAGGATGCCAATGGATGGGGCAACGGAGCCGCAGGCCCCCGGTCAGCCTGCAGCTCATCCCACCTGTTTGGCCTCTAGCTCGCTGGGGAATGGATCTCATTGGACCGTTCCCTAGAGCAAGAGGCAACCTGCGCTTCGCTGCTGTCGCCGTTGAGTATTTCTCCAAGTGGGTCGAAGCCGAGCCATTGACTTCCATCACCTCCCGAAGAGTCCAGAAATTGTTCTGGCAAAACATAGTCTGCCGCTTCGCAGTGCCCAGGCAGCTCACACTGGACAATGGCACTCAGTTCGATGCTGGGGCTGTCAAAGTGTTTTGCGAAGAATTGAGAGTACAGCTGTGCTTCGCAGCAGTTCGGCACCCTCAATCAAATGGGGCTGTTGAGCGGGCTAATGGACATATACTTTCTGGCCTTAACTAACACATCGTGGGCTTAGCTAAGGGATTGTGGCCTGAAGAGCTCCCGAAGATCTTGTGGTCTATTTGGACCACCCCTTCCCGCGCAACTGGGTTCACCCCGTTTTGGCTCCTATTCGGTGACGAAGCAATGACCCCAACGGAAATTCGGGCCGGCTCGATGCGAGTCAAAACGCCCGAGAGTGATCAAGAGCGCGCCATCTCCCTCGATCATACGGAGGAGACATGGCTCCGAGCCGTAGCCAACCTCTCACAATACCAGAAGCAGACGAAGTAGTGGTATGACCCCAAGGTCAAGCGCAAAGAGTTCCAGCCTGGGCACCTCATCCTGCGCGCGGTGGCCGCCCCGACGAAGCTAGGTAACAAATGGGAAGGCCCATACATCGTGACCGGCTCCGGGCGGCCTGGGTCCTACCGACTAGCTACCTTAGAAGGTGAAGACCTAAACACACTTGGCACGCTGAGCACTTGAAGCGCTATTTTGCATAATTCTATAAGTGTCTCCCGGTGATGGCCGATGTCGGCCGCTGTTGTACCCAATTTACAATTCAATAATACTATTGGGCGAACGTTCTAGCCAAATTGGACACCCTTCGGTATCTATGCGTCGTTTTTTCACCAGACAATCAGGTTCCGAGCTCCGGCTCGACACACCCTCGAATCAGGTTCGGAGCTTCGGCTCGACGCACCCTACAATCGGGTTCCGAGCTCTGGCTCGACGCACCCTCGAATTGGGTTCCGAGCTCCGGCTCGACGCACCCTCGAATCGGGTTCTGAGCTCTGGCTCGACGCACCCTACAATCGGGTTCTGAGCTCCGGCTCGACGCACCCTACAATTGGGTTCTGAGCTCTGGCTCGACGCACCCTCGAATCGGGTTCCGAGCTCCGGCTCGACGCACCCTCGAATCGGGTTCCGAGCTCCGGCTCGACACAACCCTCGAATCGGGTTCCGAGCTCCGGCTCGACGCACCCTCGAATCGGGTTCTGAGCTCTGGCTCGACGCACCCTACAATCGGGTTCTGAGCTCTGGCTCGACGCACCCTACAATCAGGTTCCGAGCTCAGGCACGACACACCCTCGATTCGGGCTCCGAGCTCCCGTTCGATCCAACCTAGTTCTTCCGCCTTCCTCACTACTGTTCGCGCACAGTCGACAAGCCGTCTGCCTGTGAAGGAGGGGGGAGGAGCAGAGAAGAAAGAGGAAGGAGCAGAGAAGAAAGGCTTCAATTATTTGCATCATCAATACAACGTACAATATACAACATTTGTTGTGAATTAAAAGCAAGAGAGGTTAAGTGAAGTCTTCGTCCAAGCCAAGAAGGAACCAGAAGCCTCTTCGGTCAAGACAGTCACCCGGGCCGGAGCCTGCCCTGGTTTGAGACTCCGCGCTGCGTGTTTAGACTTCTCTTTCCTCTTCTGCCTCTTCTCTTCTTTCCTTTGGGCGCGAAAGGTTCTCTGATCTTCCTGCAATTGAGCCCAGCTACGCAAACCTTCAGCCCCCAGACGGTGCCTCGTTCGGACCAGCTTCCGCGTCGGACCAATCCACCGGTTCAGGCGACGAAGGCTGGAGCTTGAGGCTCTTTCTCTTCTTCCTTAATTAGCTCTAAGGGCGTAACCATCTGGATCTGCATAACCGTCGCTACCTCGAGGAAGGACGAAGCGCGCGGGCCGATTAGCTCTAAGGGCTTCGAGAATAGCCCATCGGTGTTGAAGGGCTCTGTCAGGCTCGAGTACCTCAATGTCGCAATCGCGAGCGGAGCAAACACCCTGAATAGTTCCCAAAAAGCAAGTACCCTTTATTAATGCATTGATGAGTTTCTAAACTATTACAAGATTTGCAGCACGAAGACCCTAAGGAGACTACACCTTCGGGTCCGGTTGGCGCGTCGTGGCCGAAGGCTTCGAAGGGGCCGGAGGTTCGCTCGAATGAAGGGCCTCGTCTAGCCAGGCCTTAACCGCGCCGGGGCCCTCGGCTTGCCTGTTCGCCTGGAGGAGTCTCCAGGACTGAGCTACCGCTGGACTCGGCGATAGGAGGTGGCTCCCCCCGAATGCGATGGGATGTGAGCTTGAAGCCGAAGGAAGGGGGCCGCCGGACACCTCAAGATGTCAGAGGATCTCGAGCGCAGTTACCCGAGCTGATACCTCACCGTACTTCGACACGGTGAGGCCTATCTGCCGGACGGCGGCCTGGACGAACTTTAGCCGGTGGCTAAGGGTCTCCCGGGCGATGTCGAAGGCCGTGCACCCGGTGCCATAGCGCGCCAGCGCCCTCCGGAGGGACACTACGGTGTCGGCCACCGTCTTTTCCCCCTGGGCTAATGCTTCGGTCACCTCTTCATTCCGAGCCAGGAGGTCCGCCACGGTCCGCTCGAGCTGGAGCACTCGGGCTTCGAGGGCCTCGGCACTGGCTGCTGCCTCCCAGAGTTCGTCCATGTCCGAGACCTGAGCCTGAAGCACGAAGACTTCTCCTTCGAGTCGCTCTGCATCCTCGGCTCGGGACCGGAGCCTCTCCACCTCGGTGGCCTGGTCCCGAAAGGCATTGACCTCCGCCTCGAGCTCGTCCGCTTGAGCAGCCCGTGCTTGGAGTCCCTCCAGTTAAGTGACTCGGGCCTTGAGGGAGTCGACCTCCGCCATTTGGGCCTCGAGCGCCTCAGGGTCTATCGGCCCGAGAGCGAAGGCCTTCGATCTCGGCCGCCTGCTCGTGGACCAACCTCTCGGCAGAATCCGCCCGGTAGGAGAGTTCCGAGGTGCTGCTCTCGCGGCGGCGGGGTTCAGAGAGCAGGGAGAGCAGCGAGCCCTACGCCAGCGCGACTACCTTTACACAAAACGGCGAGTGAGAAAAAGGGAGTTAGGGGCTCGCTAAGGGGCGCTCTGAGGAAATACCTGGCCCGCGGCGTTCTCGATGGCCTGGCTGAGCTCGAGGCTGTCCGACAGGCTGAGCTCGTCTATCAGCAGGGCCTCCCGCAAGCGCAGGTAGGAGTCGTGGACCGGGGCCACCGTTGACGCGAAGTCTTCACCCTTCACCAGGAAGGGGCATAGGAGGGGCACGCTAGAACGTGCGCCCCTCGGGCTGGAGGGCGGCTGGGGCCGGACCCCGGTCTCTTGGTCAGCCCCTCGGAGGCTTCTTCGGGGCCCTTTTCTGACTCCGCCCCGTCACTTGGCTCCGGAGCTCCCGCCGCGTTGGCAGGGACTTCGGACCCTGCATTGGCGCCATCCTCGGAAGGAATCGGGGCCAGATCTGAGGCCCGGATGGATGTACCTGCCCAGAAGGAACAGAGGTTAAGGTTGAAAGGGTCTGATGTTTTGAGTAAAGGATGAACGGTTTTACGTACCTTCGTCTGCGGCCTCGAGGAGGCTTCTGAAGGCTGGACGCACCTCGGAGTGCCCGGCCGATAGAACAGATTATCTATCGAGTTCACCGGGGAACCCGCTGCCGCCACGGCGAGTTCAGCCTCGACGTCGGCACTTCCCTCGATAGTCCAGAGGGGATCAGCCAGTCCGCCCCGGTCTAGGCTATCGGTCTCCCTACCCCTCGAGAGCTGACGAAGATCCCCTCTAAGGCTGTATCGCGCGGGGGGGTAGACTTGGGGGACGGCGCCACTTCGATAACCGGTGCCTCCTGCCCGGTCCTCAGAGTAGGCGGCGAAGGGTTCAGAGGGGTAGGAGCGCCTCCGGCTCCTTCGGTAGCCGGCCACTCCGGTCGAACTGGATCCGGGACCACCGGGGGATCCTCCGGTTCTGTCCCGGCTCCCTCGCTGGAGTACCCCCACTCGGAGTGGGAGGCAGAGGAGTGAGCCGAAGAGAGCCTCCTCAGGCCCTTCACCATCTTCTTCTTCTTCGAAGGGCGCCTGGGGGAAGGGCCGGCATCGAGGTCAGCCACCCTCCGCTTCGAAGCGACGCGAAGGACCTCCCCCTCTGGGAGAGGCGGGAGGGAGAGCTCGAGCGCGTCCCACACGCGGTTATGCCGCCCCCAAGATCCCACAAGCTCCACCCGCCGTTTGTACTCAGCCGGGGTAGGAGCTCCGAGGATCTTCTCTGACATTCGTAAAAGCTGCAATATACTCAGCTACTATTGTAGAATTGGCACCACTTTTTGCTTGGAACCTTTCCAACTCACTAAGCCTCCATTGAGGCAGAACACAAACCGGATTATGATCTAGAATTATCTTTTATCGGTACGAAGGCTAGCATCGGTGTAACTCCTTACATCGAGCTCCTCTTCACCACCATGTCCTAGGAACATATCCTCAGTTCTTCTCAAGCACATGAGGATCCCTTTTATGACTACCTAGTTACTCTCACCTTAGTTTGACTGGTATCTGCATGTTTGGGTGTGTACATGGCACATATAATTGACCTGATCGCGGAGGCATACAGGATCACACTCATATACTGCATTTTGAAACCGTTTCAAAACCTTGTCAATGTACTTCATCCTGGCCTAATCCAATTAGCCATTTCTATCTATCTCCATAGATCTGTATGCCAATGTGCATGCTGTGTCTCCAAGGTCCTTCATTGAGAAACCATTTTTCAATGAGGTCTTGACGGCATTTCACAAAGTAATGTCATTTCCAATCTCCTATATGTCATCCACACATAGAACTAGAAATACAAGTGTGCCCCCACTAGCCCTTTTGCAAACAAAAGACTCTTCAGTATTCTTGATGGAGTAAAATATTTTAACTACTGTTTATAGCAAAAATGGCATTAATGGTCAAACTAGGCAAATACTGAAAAATGGTATTTTTGACCAAAAATGTGTCAAACCTAGAAAAGGCCGGTCTGACAGGCTATCGTAGGCCGGTCCAACCGGCTAGGTCCGGTCAGACCGGACCCATGGGCTCGGTCAGACCGGCCAGGGTTCAGAATATGGATCCGAGGAGGATTCGAGCTATTTTTACCAAAATCTTATCCTAACAGAGTTTTGGCCAAATCTTACTCTATCTCTAGCTAGGGATAACGAGCCCACCCCCCTATAAATATTATGGACAAGGCCAATTCAAGCCCTCTCTCCAATCTCGAAAAATCCAAAGCCCTAGCTTTGATTCGCATTTACTTCCTTTATTTTCCGCATCTTCGTGGGGTTGCTTGGAAGCCCTCCGTCTACCACGTCTGTAATCACAGTAACCCTTGCAAGTTCGCTTGTGAACCTCCTGTTAATCCATGTAACAGATTGCTATCCCTTTTATCAGTTTTTATCGCCATACATGGTAATTCGGCCCCTTGGCAGAATTGTATTTGATCTTCGGGTGTTTTGCAGATCAATTGCCTTCCTAAACATCTCTGGAAAGTTAGGAGGCGATTGAAGATTATTTGCTGAGGTTTTCGAGGTTTAGCAGATCAGATCTGTTACTTCGGTCTAACCGACGTTGTGATACCGGTCTGACCGGACCTCGTCACGCTGTTGTTGGCAATAGTCATTCAGACCGACGGTACTCCACCGGTCCGACCTGGACCCTCTACACCGAGCACGCCGAAGCCGAAGCCTGGGCCCGTCGAAGCCCTAACCACCGAAGCCCTGCGGGCCGGAGCTCCGCACGTTCAAAGGCCAAAATTCGGAGATCCCTTCGCCCAGTGTGACCGGGGTAGCACGGTCGGTCCGACTGAAGAAGCTTCACCGGTCAGACCGCCGGAGCCACACCTTGCATCAACCTTCGAGACTCCGCCCGGAGCCCCTTCACATTCTTCTAGTCCGACCGAGGTTTTACCTCCGGTCTGAGTGGACCTGAGGCCGAAGGTGCCCTACGGACCCTTTGGGCCAATTTCTGCTGTAACTCTGAATCGGCCTCCGAACTGGCCAATTCTAGGTAGTTTGATCATTTTACTAGTGTTTACATTATTACTAGTACTTTTCGGCCAATTGGATTGAAATATTAATTATTTATCTGATTGTCTGGCGACTCCAAACTCCTTATCACTATCTAGGGTAGTCGAAATGCGGTGTCGGTATTGTTGCGATACTTTTAGACATCAAACCGGCCCATGTGCGGTGGCGCATTTCTGCATCAACACACTTTTTGGTGACTCCGCTAGGGAAACACCAACCATGACTACTACCTCTACATCATCAGCGAGTACCTCTACTACGTCTACATCCACTACATCGCCGAGAACATTATGGGGGGCACGGACATCAACGACCACAACATTATGATGCCCACTATGGAAGACATATCAGAGGAAGACTGAGCAAAGATCGAAGCGAATAAGAAGGAACTCGAAGAGCTGATGCTGAGAGAATGCATAAAGACACGTTCGGGCTTCGTCATGTGAGACAACCTCAACCTAACCCAAGTACGCCCGTCATCATCCCCTTTATCTGCCTCACAAGTCGATCGTAGAATAGTTGCATCTGTTGATCAGGCGGCTAGCGCCTTGCTTGCCAACAAACTAGAACCCGCAGTTGTCTCACAAGTGGAAGTAGTATTTAGGAGATTCGGTTTTACTGAGGCTGATTCACCAGCACCAATCACTAGTATTCCGCTAGCACAACACATTTATAGTAGAACCAACGACAATACTGGAAAAACCATCACATTTCCGGCTACATCATCCACAACCGAAACACATAGTTACGCTTATGGCCAGGCAAACCCAGCTTATCAAGTGCCACCGCCGCCTGCACCCTTACCAGCTCTGCCGCCGCCCACACTGCACACTCCCACACCGCAGCATAGTCTAGAGCATGCTGATATACCACCACGCGTCCCATCACCGCATGAAAGACGCGCACAAGCATTAGACCATGATGATATCGAGGAACGTATTCGCGCGCTATTTAGGAAATGCACCAGCTTTACACCTCGGGAAAGAGCTAGGGTTTATCGGAAACCATAACCCGACAACTTTGACACCATTCCGTACCCTCGTAGTTATAGAGTCCCAGATTTCATGAAATTTGATGGCGAGTGTAGTAAATCCACATTAGAACACATTAGCCAATTTCTAGCACAATGTGGTGAAGCCAGCGGGTCGAACGCATTGAAACTCAGGTTATTTTCCTTATCATTGTCCGGCACTGCATTCACCTAGTTTTCGGCGCTCCCGCTGAACTCCATCCAGACATGGGCTCAATTGGAGCAGAGGTTTCATGATTATTTCTACACAGGCGAGACCGAACTTAGGCTATCGCACCTCACGGCGGGTAGACAAAAATCTAGCGAGGGTGTTTCTGAGTATGTCAAGCGCTTTAGAGACACCAGGAACAAATGTTTTAGCCTAAACGTGTCGGAGAGAGACCTAGCAGATCTAGCCTTCAATGACCTACATGTAGAAATTAAAGAATGTATGGATAATCAAAACTCTTAGACATTAGCCAAGTCTTGCAACAGGCTCTGGTCAAGGAAGGCCGGGCCAAAGATAGAAAATTCGTTAAAACTTTTAATAAGCCAAGGGCTGAAATCCACACTATGGAGAACTCTGATGAGGAAGGGTCCGAAGAGAAAGAAGATCTGGCCGATCCGTACACGATAGAATGGACTTGGAGTGTGAAGTCTAAACCCATCACCTGCTCCAAATTGCGGCCATCTCCCTCTAAGAGTCGGCCTAACGAAGTTAGATATTCGTTCGATGTGACTAAGTGCAATAAAATATTCGATTTTCTACTTAAAAATCAGCTTCTGCGACTGCCGAAAGGGCAAGTCATACCATCAACTAACGAATTAAAAAGGCGTCCCTACTGCAAGTGGCATGATTCACATTCTCACTACACTAACGATTGCAAAGTTTTTCGTCAGCAGGTACAATCGGCCATAGAGGAAGGACGATTGAAAATAGAAGCAAATCCAAAGATGAAATTAGATAGAGACCCCTTTCCCATAAACAACGTTGAGCTTGAGGGAAAGAAGGTGTTGATTCATCCAGAGAAGGCCGAGTCGGCTAAAGGGAAAGAAGTCATCATAGGAGACACTCGCACGCGCACACTCGTACCAAAGAATCCGGAGGTAGGAGTGTGGAAAGAAAATAGCAAGCCATCCTCTTCGGCCAGGCACCGTAGAAGGCCGAAGGTGACATACAAGATGCTTTTGGACAAGAACCATCGAAGGTCCGAGAGGAGAGGTGTTCGCCCACGGTCTCCAGGACGGTCGAACCTCCCTGGGAGACCAAACCCCACGAGGGTTGAGCTCGGACCTCAGGGCCCGAACCCATCTTCAGAGTGTGTCCAACCTCCGGCAGGGTTCGGACCTCATTGGCCGAACCCCCCTCCGGGCTGATCCCAGCCACCGGGACTGTTTGGACTTCAGTGGCCGAATCCTCCGGTTTGGCCCCGGATTCCAGGAGGGTTCGGACCTCAGTGGTCGAACCCACCTCCTCCGAGTGGGCTATAGCCTCCGTATGGATTGAGTCTCCAGTGGCCAGACCCATCTCCGCTGTTGGGGGAGATAATCCCGATGACAGTGGGTAGCGTGAAGCCCCGTATGGTTCCGAGGGAAGGCTACAGCCGGAAGACCCGAAGCCCTACGCTGAAGGTGCCCGAGCCTCCGAAAGAGGAGACCGGAGGCCTCCGGGGGCTCCGAGACGTGTCGGAGGGGTCCTCGGGGGGAGCGACCAGCCAGATGCCGGAAGCCAACATTCGGGCAGACCAGAGGCTCTGGAGGGACGCCGTACGAGGGGAAGACCCAGTCAAGACCATTCTGGGACAAGATAGTGATCGCCTGCGCCGTGTCGGGCAGCCTTTGGAGCGCCCGACATGGTTGATACGCTTTTAGAATCACACCTTCTTGTATGTACTATGTAACATCTACTTTGTCTGTACCGCTGACCAATGTCAGACCGAGTAGCAGTTGGGGTTTCAAGGTACCCGGCCCTTCAGAGCGGGTCACCCTGTAAATACCCCCCGACTAAGTTGTAATAAACACACGATCCGAGAATACAGTTTGGGCAAAGTGTTCCATTAATCCCATCCACTGAGAAACCTGCTGGTTCGATCCGTCGTACCAATAGTTGGTGCCGTCCGTGGGGATCCTAGTTCGAGAAGCTAGCGTCCTCTACATCCAGTCACAAAAATATGTCAGGTCGGAATGGCGCGAGCACGGTTCCTCTGCGGCGGTCATCCCGCACCGCCGGAGTCGAGCCCACCCTAGTCGCCATTCCCGACCAACCGGTCGTCGCTTCTGTCGGGGCGCCTGCCATGGAGCCAACCCAGGCCCCTAAGGGGACGCCGGAGGTTCGAGGTCCCGTTGGCGTTATGCAGCCGGCCTCCGTCAACCCCACGGGGCTCTAGGAGGGGCCTTCAGAGGTGCACCCTCCGAATGGCCCCCGGCGGTGGCCCTCCGGACTGACTACATCCGCTCACAAGACCCTGAGACCGCCTCCGGAGGAAGCGGGAGTCAGGCTGATGCCCTGGCTGCCGAGAATGCCAGGCTTAAGGCAGAGCTGGCTCAATGGCACCAGGAGGCGTCGCTCCGCCCCCGGAGCCCTCCCGCGCCACGAGGGTCGCAGCCGTAACCCTGAGCGACGACGAAGATTAAGTGGAGGAAGAAAATGTGTCATACGACGAGGAGTCTCCCCTGCACCCCGACCTCTAGAGGGTGCGCTTCGGCTCGAAGTTTCGCGCCGCCAAGCTTCCCAAGTACTCCGGGGACTCCGACCCCGGAGAGTTCTCCCGCTCGTACGCTCTAGCGATAGAAGCATCCGGGGGATCCGTGACACCATGGCTAAGTGCATCCCTTTGGCGCTTGAGGGGATCGCCCTCCGGTGGTTTTTGTCGCTCTGGACAGGGACAATCCATTCGTGGGACCAGCTGAGGAAAAGGTTCGTCAACAACTTCCAGGGAACCTTCATGGCCGCTATGTCCACTGGAAGTCTCTTCCAAGTAAAGCAGCAGCTCGGGGAGACGTTGCGGCAATACTCCCAGCGCTTCGCACAAACCAAGGCCCAGATCAAGGGACTTTCGGCTTCCTCGGTCATCGACGCTGCCCGGGAAGGTGTCACCCACCCGGGCCTCCTAGACAAGCTTCATCGGAAGCCTATTTCCTCGGTGGCACAGCTCATGACGTACTTCGAAGAGTACGCCGGTCCGAAGAAGGCTAGCTGCGCCGACAGGCGATGATTGTCCATG
Organism: Zizania palustris; assembly: GCA_019279435.1. NCBI lineage: Eukaryota > Viridiplantae > Streptophyta > Magnoliopsida > Poales > Poaceae > Zizania > Zizania palustris. Next base: position 30,448,614 of record JAAALK010000285.1, on the reverse strand, counting down.
TCCGAGCCACGAACGCCAGGGCATACGAAGTCTCGTCGGACCTCGACCGCGGAGTCCTCCCTGCTTTAGACTTCCGCCACCAAGACTCCGGCCGGCAAGACCCCGTTCACCGAGACTCCCGGCGAGGTCAGAAGCACCTTCGAGGGGAGGCCCTCAGCATCACCCCTCGGGGCCCCGCCAAGCACCAGCACACATCCAGCGGAGGCCGCTCCGCCTGGACCAGGGCTCCATCACGGGCGCTCTCCGGAGGGGCCACACTTTACTGCAGCGTCCACGGCGAAAATCGGAGCCACGACACCGACTCCTGCCGGACCATCCTTGCCCTCCGGAATGACTACCTCGAGCGAAACGCCGGCCGTGGCTCCACTGACAAAGGAGTCCCTGCACCCCGCCCGGAAGCAGTCCAGATAGTCGGGCGCCAAGACGGGCCGGAAGTCTTGGGCCTAGCCCCGGAGCTCGGTAGGGTCCAGGCTCCCAAGCTCGAAGATGCCCCGGACCGGGGGGAAACGGGTGGTCCTCCCCATATCTGGAGGAGGGATTCTGGGAGCCATGTCCAAGCGCCAACGGCGAGATTACGTCCAGGAGGTCGGGCACATCGGCACATCGAGCTCCTCCGTGCTCCATGAATGGTCCCAGATCCACAGCGTTCGTGAAGGCTCGGAGGGAATCAGCTTGCCAGGCGTCGGAGACACTGTGCCAAAGGGGCGCCCGGCCAAACCACTCCCAGAGGGTGAGATCATCACGAAGGTCTTTGTCCAGGACGGGAAGGAATGCCCGATCCGATTCGGAGGGGGCCTAGAGCCGTAGGTGTCAAAGCAACTTGAGGAAGTCATCCGCAACAACCTAGACATCTTCGCATGGTCCGACGAAGACATCCCAGGCATCGACCGCTCAATTATTGAGCATTCTCTGGCGGTCGACCCGAAGGCTCACCCGGTGCGCTAGGGGCTCCGAAAACTGTTCGTCGAGAGAGCCGAACTTGCCAAGGCCAAGACTGAGAAGCTACATCGAGCGGGGGTCATTCGGAAAGTGAGTCACACTGAGTGGTTGTCTAATCCAGTATTTGTCCAGAAGAAAACATCTGGCAAATGGCATATGTGTATCGACTTCACTTCTCTGAATAAAGCTTGCCCTCGTGACCCCTACCCCATGCCTCGCATTGATAAGTTAGTCTATTCCACTACCGGTGCTGAGCTTCTCAACTTCCTCGACGCTTATTAAGGATATCACCAGATCTGGATGAAGCCAGAAGATCAGGTCAAAACAAGCTTTGTTACCCCCTCGGGAGTGTTCTGCTACGTTCGGATGCCTTTTGGCCTCCACAACGCCGGAGCCACTTTCTCAAGACTGATATCTAAGGCTCTGGGCCACCAGATTGGCCGCAACGTCGAAGCATATATGGAAGACATTGTCATTAAGAGTATGGTCAAGGATCTCGATAGTGCGGACATAGCTGAAACCTTCGACAGCCTCTGGCGGTGTGGAATCCGCCTTAATCTAGAGAAGTGTGTCTTCGGAGCGCGCACTGGGAAGCTGCTAGGGTACCTGGTCTCTAGCCGAGGTATCGAAGCCAGTCCAACGCAAGTCAGCGCACTGCAAAACATGTCTCCTCCTCGGAATTTGAAGCAAGCACAGAAGCTAGCTGGGCGCCTGGCCGCTCTTAGCCGCTTTTTGGCGAGATCAGCCGAAAAAAGCTTGCCCATTTTTAAGGCGCTTCGGGGCTCTAAAGATTTTGAGTGGACCCCCGAATGTCAAGACTGCTTCGATCAAATGAAGAAGTACTTCTCCGACCTTGTGGCCCTCGCCACACCTCGGGCCGGCAATCCTCTTCTTGTCTACCTCGCTGCCTCCAGCAGCGCGGCAAGCGTGGCCCTGATTCAAGAAGAGGGCCTTAGCGGGAAGCTGGTGCAACGGCCCGTCTACTTCGTATCCGAAGCCTTCTCCGGAGCAAAAACTCGATATTCTGAGCTCGAAAAGGTGGCATACACCCTTGTCATGGCATCCAGGAAACATCGGCACTACTTCTTTGCTCATGATATCATTATTCCAACTGCATACCCACTAGGTGACATGTTCCGAAACAAGGATGCCACCGGACGCATCGAAAAGTGGGCGGTAGAACTTGCCACATTCGGGATCTCCTTCGTGGCCCGGACTGCCGTTAAATCTCAAATCCTCGCCGACTTCGTTGCTGAATGGACGTCTGCGGCTGATCACGCCAGTACCAAAGCAGGCGAGGGGGTCTGGACCGTCTATTCGGATGGTGCCTACCAGGCTTCAGGAGCCAGAGCCAGAGCAGTCATTGTCTCCCCCTCCGGCCAGCAGGCTTCATATTCCGCTCGGCTGAACTTCAAGGCTACCAACAATATCACCGAGTACGAAGGAGTGCTACTGGGTCTTCGCAAGGCGCAGGCGCTCAAAGCCACCCGCGTTGTAGTCAAGACCGATTCTCAGGTCATCGCCAGGCATATAGACAAGAGCTTCCAGGCCCGGCACCCAGACCTCGCCGCCTACCTCGAAGCCATTCGGAAATTCGAAGCATCCTTCAAGGGGATATCCATCCAAAGCATCCCAAGAAGCGAGAACTTCCAAGACGATGCCCTCGCCAAAGCCGGAGCCAGCGGCCAAGCCTTGCCGCCGGGCGCCTTCTTCGAAGAGATTATCAAACCTTCGGCGCCCCTCCGCGATGAAGCACCAACCTCCATATTAGCCAAGACCCGAGCGTCACTTCGTTCAGCCGCGGTTCTCTGCACGATCAGCAACGATTGGCGGGAGCCCATTTTGCGAGCACTCGGCGGTGATTTGGATGACTGGCCCAGTCCGGATCAAGCGCGGCTTCAACTCCGCGCCAGGTCTTTCCAATTCATTGATGGCATCTTATACAAGTCAGGGGTATGTTCCCCGCTGCTTCGGTGCATCTCTCACTCGGACGGGATAGCAATGCTCCGAGAAATCCACGAGGGGCTGTGCGGTAGCCATTTAGCCCCTCGGGCACTCGCCGGGAAGGCCCTCCGGCAGGGCGTGTACTGGCCCACTATCGTCGCCGATGCCGAAGTGTTAGGGCGTACCTTCCAAGGATGCCAATGGATGGGGCAACGGAGCCGCAGGCCCCCGGTCAGCCTGCAGCTCATCCCACCTGTTTGGCCTCTAGCTCGCTGGGGAATGGATCTCATTGGACCGTTCCCTAGAGCAAGAGGCAACCTGCGCTTCGCTGCTGTCGCCGTTGAGTATTTCTCCAAGTGGGTCGAAGCCGAGCCATTGACTTCCATCACCTCCCGAAGAGTCCAGAAATTGTTCTGGCAAAACATAGTCTGCCGCTTCGCAGTGCCCAGGCAGCTCACACTGGACAATGGCACTCAGTTCGATGCTGGGGCTGTCAAAGTGTTTTGCGAAGAATTGAGAGTACAGCTGTGCTTCGCAGCAGTTCGGCACCCTCAATCAAATGGGGCTGTTGAGCGGGCTAATGGACATATACTTTCTGGCCTTAACTAACACATCGTGGGCTTAGCTAAGGGATTGTGGCCTGAAGAGCTCCCGAAGATCTTGTGGTCTATTTGGACCACCCCTTCCCGCGCAACTGGGTTCACCCCGTTTTGGCTCCTATTCGGTGACGAAGCAATGACCCCAACGGAAATTCGGGCCGGCTCGATGCGAGTCAAAACGCCCGAGAGTGATCAAGAGCGCGCCATCTCCCTCGATCATACGGAGGAGACATGGCTCCGAGCCGTAGCCAACCTCTCACAATACCAGAAGCAGACGAAGTAGTGGTATGACCCCAAGGTCAAGCGCAAAGAGTTCCAGCCTGGGCACCTCATCCTGCGCGCGGTGGCCGCCCCGACGAAGCTAGGTAACAAATGGGAAGGCCCATACATCGTGACCGGCTCCGGGCGGCCTGGGTCCTACCGACTAGCTACCTTAGAAGGTGAAGACCTAAACACACTTGGCACGCTGAGCACTTGAAGCGCTATTTTGCATAATTCTATAAGTGTCTCCCGGTGATGGCCGATGTCGGCCGCTGTTGTACCCAATTTACAATTCAATAATACTATTGGGCGAACGTTCTAGCCAAATTGGACACCCTTCGGTATCTATGCGTCGTTTTTTCACCAGACAATCAGGTTCCGAGCTCCGGCTCGACACACCCTCGAATCAGGTTCGGAGCTTCGGCTCGACGCACCCTACAATCGGGTTCCGAGCTCTGGCTCGACGCACCCTCGAATCGGGTTCCGAGCTCCGGCTCGACGCACCCTCGAATCGGGTTCTGAGCTCTGGCTCGACGCACCCTACAATCGGGTTCTGAGCTCCGGCTCGACGCACCCTACAATTGGGTTCTGAGCTCTGGCTCGACGCACCCTCGAATCGGGTTCCGAGCTCCGGCTCGACGCACCCTCGAATCGGGTTCCGAGCTCCGGCTCGACACACCCTCGAATCGGGTTCCGAGCTCCGGCTCGACGCACCCTCGAATCGGGTTCTGAGCTCTGGCTCGACGCACCCTACAATCGGGTTCTGAGCTCTGGCTCGACGCACCCTACAATCAGGTTCCGAGCTCAGGCACGACACACCCTCGATTCGGGCTCCGAGCTCCCGTTCGATCCAACCTAGTTCTTCCGCCTTCCTCACTACTGTTCGCGCACAGTCGACAAGCCGTCTGCCTGTGAAGGAGGGGGGAGGAGCAGAGAAGAAAGAGGAAGGAGCAGAGAAGAAAGGCTTCAATTATTTGCATCATCAATACAACGTACAATATACAACATTTGTTGTGAATTAAAAGCAAGAGAGGTTAAGTGAAGTCTTCGTCCAAGCCAAGAAGGAACCAGAAGCCTCTTCGGTCAAGACAGTCACCCGGGCCGGAGCCTGCCCTGGTTTGAGACTCCGCGCTGCGTGTTTAGACTTCTCTTTCCTCTTCTGCCTCTTCTCTTCTTTCCTTTGGGCGCGAAAGGTTCTCTGATCTTCCTGCAATTGAGCCCAGCTACGCAAACCTTCAGCCCCCAGACGGTGCCTCGTTCGGACCAGCTTCCGCGTCGGACCAATCCACCGGTTCAGGCGACGAAGGCGGAGCTTGAGGCTCTTTCTCTTCTTCCTTAATTAGCTCTAAGGGCGTAACCATCTGGATCTGCATAACCGTCGCTACCTCGAGGAAGGACGAAGCGCGCGGGCCGATTAGCTCTAAGGGCTTCGAGAATAGCCCATCGGTGTTGAAGGGCTCTGTCAGGCTCGAGTACCTCAATGTCGCAATCGCGAGCGGAGCAAACACCCTGAATAGTTCCCAAAAAGCAAGTACCCTTTATTAATGCATTGATGAGTTTCTAAACTATTACAAGATTTGCAGCACGAAGACCCTAAGGAGACTACACCTTCGGGTCCGGTTGGCGCGTCGTGGCCGAAGGCTTCGAAGGGGCCGGAGGTTCGCTCGAATGAAGGGCCTCGTCTAGCCAGGCCTTAACCGCGCCGGGGCCCTCGGCTTGCCTGTTCGCCTGGAGGAGTCTCCAGGACTGAGCTACCGCTGGACTCGGCGATAGGAGGTGGCTCCCCCCGAATGCGATGGGATGTGAGCTTGAAGCCGAAGGAAGGGGGCCGCCGGACACCTCAAGATGTCAGAGGATCTCGAGCGCAGTTACCCGAGCTGATACCTCACCGTACTTCGACACGGTGAGGCCTATCTGCCGGACGGCGGCCTGGACGAACTTTAGCCGGTGGCTAAGGGTCTCCCGGGCGATGTCGAAGGCCGTGCACCCGGTGCCATAGCGCGCCAGCGCCCTCCGGAGGGACACTACGGTGTCGGCCACCGTCTTTTCCCCCTGGGCTAATGCTTCGGTCACCTCTTCATTCCGAGCCAGGAGGTCCGCCACGGTCCGCTCGAGCTGGAGCACTCGGGCTTCGAGGGCCTCGGCACTGGCTGCTGCCTCCCAGAGTTCGTCCATGTCCGAGACCTGAGCCTGAAGAACGAAGACTTCTCCTTCGAGTCGCTCTGCATCCTCGGCTCGGGACCGGAGCCTCTCCACCTCGGTGGCCTGGTCCCGAAAGGCATTGACCTCCGCCTCGAGCTCGTCCGCTTGAGCAGCCCGTGCTTGGAGTCCCTCCAGTTAAGTGACTCGGGCCTTGAGGGAGTCGACCTCCGCCATTTGGGCCTCGAGCGCCTCAGGGTCTATCGGCCCGAGAGCGAAGGCCTTCGATCTCGGCCGCCTGCTCGTGGACCAACCTCTCGGCAGAATCCGCCCGGTAGGAGAGTTCCGAGGTGCTGCTCTCGCGGCGGCGGGGTTCAGAGAGCAGGGAGAGCAGCGAGCCCTACGCCAGCGCGACTACCTTTACACAAAACGGCGAGTGAGAAAAAGGGAGTTAGGGGCTCGCTAAGGGGCGCTCTGAGGAAATACCTGGCCCGCGGCGTTCTCGATGGCCTGGCTGAGCTCGAGGCTGTCCGACAGGCTGAGCTCGTCTATCAGCAGGGCCTCCCGCAAGCGCAGGTAGGAGTCGTGGACCGGGGCCACCGTTGACGCGAAGTCTTCACCCTTCACCAGGAAGGGGCATAGGAGGGGCACGCTAGAACGTGCGCCCCTCGGGCTGGAGGGCGGCTGGGGCCGGACCCCGGTCTCTTGGTCAGCCCCTCGGAGGCTTCTTCGGGGCCCTTTTCTGACTCCGCCCCGTCACTTGGCTCCGGAGCTCCCGCCGCGTTGGCAGGGACTTCGGACCCTGCATTGGCGCCATCCTCGGAAGGAATCGGGGCCAGATCTGAGGCCCGGATGGATGTACCTGCCCAGAAGGAACAGAGGTTAAGGTTGAAAGGGTCTGATGTTTTGAGTAAAGGATGAACGGTTTTACGTACCTTCGTCTGCGGCCTCGAGGAGGCTTCTGAAGGCTGGACGCACCTCGGAGTGCCCGGCCGATAGAACAGATTATCTATCGAGTTCACCGGGGAACCCGCTGCCGCCACGGCGAGTTCAGCCTCGACGTCGGCACTTCCCTCGATAGTCCAGAGGGGATCAGCCAGTCCGCCCCGGTCTAGGCTATCGGTCTCCCTACCCCTCGAGAGCTGACGAAGATCCCCTCTAAGGCTGTATCGCGCGGGGGGGTAGACTTGGGGGACGGCGCCACTTCGATAACCGGTGCCTCCTGCCCGGTCCTCAGAGTAGGCGGCGAAGGGTTCAGAGGGGTAGGAGCGCCTCCGGCTCCTTCGGTAGCCGGCCACTCCGGTCGAACTGGATCCGGGACCACCGGGGGATCCTCCGGTTCTGTCCCGGCTCCCTCGCTGGAGTACCCCCACTCGGAGTGGGAGGCAGAGGAGTGAGCCGAAGAGAGCCTCCTCAGGCCCTTCACCATCTTCTTCTTCTTCGAAGGGCGCCTGGGGGAAGGGCCGGCATCGAGGTCAGCCACCCTCCGCTTCGAAGCGACGCGAAGGACCTCCCCCTCTGGGAGAGGCGGGAGGGAGAGCTCGAGCGCGTCCCACACGCGGTTATGCCGCCCCCAAGATCCCACAAGCTCCACCCGCCGTTTGTACTCAGCCGGGGTAGGAGCTCCGAGGATCTTCTCTGACATTCGTAAAAGCTGCAATATACTCAGCTACTATTGTAGAATTGGCACCACTTTTTGCTTGGAACCTTTCCAACTCACTAAGCCTCCATTGAGGCAGAACACAAACCGGATTATGATCTAGAATTATCTTTATCGGTACGAAGGCTAGCATCGGTGTAACTCCTTACATCGAGCTCCTCTTCACCACCATGTCCTAGGAACATATCCTCAGTTCTTCTCAAGCACATGAGGATCCCTTTTATGACTACCTAGTTACTCTCACCTTAGTTTGACTGGTATCTGCATGTTTGGGTGTGTACATGGCACATATAATTGACCTGATCGCGGAGGCATACAGGATCACACTCATATACTGCATTTTGAAACCGTTTCAAAACCTTGTCAATGTACTTCATCCTGGCCTAATCCAATTAGCCATTTCTATCTATCTCCATAGATCTGTATGCCAATGTGCATGCTGTGTCTCCAAGGTCCTTCATTGAGAAACCATTTTTCAATGAGGTCTTGACGGCATTTCACAAAGTAATGTCATTTCCAATCTCCTATATGTCATCCACACATAGAACTAGAAATACAAGTGTGCCCCCACTAGCCCTTTTGCAAACAAAAGACTCTTCAGTATTCTTGATGGAGTAAAATATTTTAACTACTGTTTATAGCAAAAATGGCATTAATGGTCAAACTAGGCAAATACTGAAAAATGGTATTTTTGACCAAAAATGTGTCAAACCTAGAAAAGGCCGGTCTGACAGGCTATCGTAGGCCGGTCCAACCGGCTAGGTCCGGTCAGACCGGACCCATGGGCTCGGTCAGACCGGCCAGGGTTCAGAATATGGATCCGAGGAGGATTCGAGCTATTTTTACCAAAATCTTATCCTAACAGAGTTTTGGCCAAATCTTACTCTATCTCTAGCTAGGGATAACGAGCCCACCCCCCTATAAATATTATGGACAAGGCCAATTCAAGCCCTCTCTCCAATCTCGAAAAATCCAAAGCCCTAGCTTTGATTCGCATTTACTTCCTTTATTTTCCGCATCTTCGTGGGGTTGCTTGGAAGCCCTCCGTCTACCACGTCTGTAATCACAGTAACCCTTGCAAGTTCGCTTGTGAACTCCTGTTAATCCATGTAACAGATTGCTATCCCTTTTATCAGTTTTTATCGCCATACATGGTAATTCGGCCCCTTGGCCGAATTGTATTTGATCTTCGGGTGTTTTGCAGATCAATTGCCTTCCTAAACATCTCTGGAAAGTTAGGAGGCGATTGAAGATTATTTGCTGAGGTTTTCGAGGTTTAGCAGATCAGATCTGTTACTTCGGTCTAACCGACGTTGTGATACCGGTCTGACCGGACCTCGTCACGCTGTTGTTGGCAATAGTCATTCAGACCGACGGTACTCCACCGGTCCGACCTGGACCCTCTACACCGAGCACGCCGAAGCCGAAGCCTGGGCCCGTCGAAGCCCTAACCACCGAAGCCCTGCGGGCCGGAGCTCCGCACGTTCAAAGGCCAAAATTCGGAGATCCCTTCGCCCAGTGTGACCGGGGTAGCACGGTCGGTCCGACTGAAGAAGCTTCACCGGTCAGACCGCCGGAGCCACACCTTGCATCAACCTTCGAGACTCCGCCCGGAGCCCCTTCACATTCTTCTAGTCCGACCGAGGTTTTACCTCCGGTCTGAGTGGACCTGAGGCCGAAGGTGCCCTACGGACCCTTTGGGCCAATTTCTGCTGTAACTCTGAATCGGCCTCCGAACTGGCCAATTCTAGGTAGTTTGATCATTTTACTAGTGTTTACATTATTACTAGTACTTTTCGGCCAATTGGATTGAAATATTAATTATTTATCTGATTGTCTGGCGACTCCAAACTCCTTATCACTATCTAGGGTAGTCGAAATGCGGTGTCGGTATTGTTGCGATACTTTTAGACATCAAACCGGCCCATGTGCGGTGGCGCATTTCTGCATCAACACACTTTTTGGTGACTCCGCTAGGGAAAACACCAACCATGACTACTACCTCTACATCATCAGCGAGTACCTCTACTACGTCTACATCCACTACATCGCCGAGAACATTATGGGGGGCACGGACATCAACGACCACAACATTATGATGCCCACTATGGAAGACATATCAGAGGAAGACTGAGCAAAGATCGAAGCGAATAAGAAGGAACTCGAAGAGCTGATGCTGAGAGAATGCATAAAGACACGTTCGGGCTTCGTCATGTGAGACAACCTCAACCTAACCCAAGTACGCCCGTCATCATCCCCTTTATCTGCCTCACAAGTCGATCGTAGAATAGTTGCATCTGTTGATCAGGCGGCTAGCGCCTTGCTTGCCAACAAACTAGAACCCGCAGTTGTCTCACAAGTGGAAGTAGTATTTAGGAGATTCGGTTTTACTGAGGCTGATTCACCAGCACCAATCACTAGTATTCCGCTAGCACAACACATTTATAGTAGAACCAACGACAATACTGGAAAAACCATCACATTTCCGGCTACATCATCCACAACCGAAACACATAGTTACGCTTATGGCCAGGCAAACCCAGCTTATCAAGTGCCACCGCCGCCTGCACCCTTACCAGCTCTGCCGCCGCCCACACTGCACACTCCCACACCGCAGCATAGTCTAGAGCATGCTGATATACCACCACGCGTCCCATCACCGCATGAAAGACGCGCACAAGCATTAGACCATGATGATATCGAGGAACGTATTCGCGCGCTATTTAGGAAATGCACCAGCTTTACACCTCGGGAAAGAGCTAGGGTTTATCGGAAACCATAACCCGACAACTTTGACACCATTCCGTACCCTCGTAGTTATAGAGTCCCAGATTTCATGAAATTTGATGGCGAGTGTAGTAAATCCACATTAGAACACATTAGCCAATTTCTAGCACAATGTGGTGAAGCCAGCGGGTCGAACGCATTGAAACTCAGGTTATTTTCCTTATCATTGTCCGGCACTGCATTCACCTAGTTTTCGGCGCTCCCGCTGAACTCCATCCAGACATGGGCTCAATTGGAGCAGAGGTTTCATGATTATTTCTACACAGGCGAGACCGAACTTAGGCTATCGCACCTCACGGCGGGTAGACAAAAATCTAGCGAGGGTGTTTCTGAGTATGTCAAGCGCTTTAGAGACACCAGGAACAAATGTTTTAGCCTAAACGTGTCGGAGAGAGACCTAGCAGATCTAGCCTTCAATGACCTACATGTAGAAATTAAAGAATGTATGGATAATCAAAACTCTTAGACATTAGCCAAGTCTTGCAACAGGCTCTGGTCAAGGAAGGCCGGGCCAAAGATAGAAAATTCGTTAAAACTTTTAATAAGCCAAGGGCTGAAATCCACACTATGGAGAACTCTGATGAGGAAGGGTCCGAAGAGAAAGAAGATCTGGCCGATCCGTACACGATAGAATGGACTTGGAGTGTGAAGTCTAAACCCATCACCTGCTCCAAATTGCGGCCATCTCCCTCTAAGAGTCGGCCTAACGAAGTTAGATATTCGTTCGATGTGACTAAGTGCAATAAAATATTCGATTTTCTACTTAAAAATCAGCTTCTGCGACTGCCGAAAGGGCAAGTCATACCATCAACTAACGAATTAAAAAGGCGTCCCTACTGCAAGTGGCATGATTCACATTCTCACTACACTAACGATTGCAAAGTTTTTCGTCAGCAGGTACAATCGGCCATAGAGGAAGGACGATTGAAAATAGAAGCAAATCCAAAGATGAAATTAGATAGAGACCCCTTTCCCATAAACAACGTTGAGCTTGAGGGAAAGAAGGTGTTGATTCATCCAGAGAAGGCCGAGTCGGCTAAAGGGAAAGAAGTCATCATAGGAGACACTCGCACGCGCACACTCGTACCAAAGAATCCGGAGGTAGGAGTGTGGAAAGAAATAGCAAGCCATCCTCTTCGGCCAGGCACCGTAGAAGGCCGAAGGTGACATACAAGATGCTTTTGGACAAGAACCATCGAAGGTCCGAGAGGAGAGGTGTTCGCCCACGGTCTCCAGGACGGTCGAACCTCCCTGGGAGACCAAACCCCACGAGGGTTGAGCTCGGACCTCAGGGCCCGAACCCATCTTCAGAGTGTGTCCAACCTCCGGCAGGGTTCGGACCTCATTGGCCGAACCCCCCTCCGGGCTGATCCCAGCCACCGGGACTGTTTGGACTTCAGTGGCCGAATCCTCCGGTTTGGCCCCGGATTCCAGGAGGGTTCGGACCTCAGTGGTCGAACCCACCTCCTCCGAGTGGGCTATAGCCTCCGTATGGATTGAGTCTCCAGTGGCCAGACCCATCTCCGCTGTTGGGGGAGATAATCCCGATGACAGTGGGTAGCGTGAAGCCCCGTATGGTTCCGAGGGAAGGCTACAGCCGGAAGACCCGAAGCCCTACGCTGAAGGTGCTCGAGCCTCCGAAAGAGGAGACCGGAGGCCTCCGGGGGCTCCGAGACGTGTCGGAGGGGTCCTCGGGGGGAGCGACCAGCCAGATGCCGGAAGCCAACATTCGGGCAGACCAGAGGCTCTGGAGGGACGCCGTACGAGGGGAAGACCCAGTCAAGACCATTCTGGGACAAGATAGTGATCGCCTGCGCCGTGTCGGGCAGCCTTTGGAGCGCCCGACATGGTTGATACGCTTTTAGAATCACACCTTCTTGTATGTACTATGTAACATCTACTTTGTCTGTACCGCTGACCAATGTCAGACCGAGTAGCAGTTGGGGTTTCAAGGTACCCGGCCCTTCAGAGCGGGTCACCCTGTAAATACCCCCCGACTAGTTGTAATAAACACACGATCCGAGAATACAGTTTGGGCAAAGTGTTCCATTAATCCCATCCACTGAGAAACCTGCTGGTTCGATCCGTCGTACCAATAGTTGGTGCCGTCCGTGGGGATCCTAGTTCGAGAAGCTAGCGTCCTCTACATCCAGTCACAAAAATATGTCAGGTCGGAATGGCGCGAGCACGGTTCCTCTGCGGCGGTCATCCCGCACCGCCGGAGTCGAGCCCACCCTAGTCGCCATTCCCGACCAACCGGTCGTCGCTTCTGTCGGGGCGCCTGCCATGGAGCCAACCCAGGCCCCTAAGGGGACGCCGGAGGTTCGAGGTCCCGTTGGCGTTATGCAGCCGGCCTCCGTCAACCCCACGGGGCTCTAGGAGGGGCCTTCAGAGGTGCACCCTCCGAATGGCCCCCGGCGGTGGCCCTCCGGACTGACTACATCCGCTCACAAGACCCTGAGACCGCCTCCGGAGGAAGAGGGAGTCAGGCTGATGCCCTGGCTGCCGAGAATGCCAGGCTTAAGGCAGAGCTGGCTCAATGGCACCAGGAGGCGTCGCTCCGCCCCCGGAGCCCTCCCGCGCCACGAGGGTCGCAGCCGTAACCCTGAGCGACGACGAAGATTAAGTGGAGGAAGAAAATGTGTCATACGACGAGGAGTCTCCCCTGCACCCCGACCTCTAGAGGGTGCGCTTCGGCTCGAAGTTTCGCGCCGCCAAGCTTCCCAAGTACTCCGGGGACTCCGACCCCGGAGAGTTCTCCCGCTCGTACGCTCTAGCGATAGAAGCATCCGGGGGGATCCGTGACACCATGGCTAAGTGCATCCCTTTGGCGCTTGAGGGGATCGCCCTCCGGTGGTTTTTGTCGCTCTGGACAGGGACAATCCATTCGTGGGACCAGCTGAGGAAAAGGTTCGTCAACAACTTCCAGGGAACCTTCATGGCCGCTATGTCCACTGGAAGTCTCTTCCAAGTAAAGCAGCAGCTCGGGGAGACGTTGCGGCAATACTCCCAGCGCTTCGCACAAACCAAGGCCCAGATCAAGGGACTTTCGGCTTCCTCGGTCATCGACGCTGCCCGGGAAGGTGTCACCCACCCGGGCCTCCTAGACAAGCTTCATCGGAAGCCTATTTCCTCGGTGGCACAGCTCATGACGTACTTCGAAGAGTACGCCGGTCCGAAGAAGGCTAGCTGCGCCGACAGGCGATGATTGTCCATGTCCGAGCCACGAACGCCAGGGCATACGAAGTCTCGTCGGACCTCGACCGCGGAGTCCTCCCTGCTTTAGACTTCCGCCACCAAGACTCCGGCCGGCAAGACCCCAGTTCACCGAGACTCCCGGCGAGGTCAGAAGCACCTTCGAGGGGAGGCCCTCAGCATCACCCCTCGGGGCCCCGCCAAGCACCAGCACACATCCAGCGGAGGCCGCTCCGCCTGGACCAGGGCTCCATCACGGGCGCTCTCCGGAGGGGCCACACTTTACTGCAGCGTCCACGGCGAAAATCGGAGCCACGACACCGACTCCTGCCGGACCATCCTTGCCCTCCGGAATGACTACCTCGAGCGAAACGCCGGCCGTGGCTCCACTGACAAAGGAGTCCCTGCACCCCGCCCGGAAGCAGTCCAGATAGTCGGGCGCCAAGACGGGCCGGAAGTCTTGGGCCTAGCCCCGGAGCTCGGTAGGGTCCAGGCTCCCAAGCTCGAAGATGCCCCGGACCGGGGGAAACGGGTGGTCCTCCCCATATCTGGAGGAGGGATTCTGGGAGCCATGTCCAAGCGCCAACGGCGAGATTACGTCCAGGAGGTCGGGCACATCGGCACATCGAGCTCCTCCGTGCTCCATGAATGGTCCCAGATCCACAGCGTTCGTGAAGGCTCGGAGGGAATCAGCTTGCCAGGCGTCGGAGACACTGTGCCAAAGGGGCGCCCGGCCAAACCACTCCCAGAGGGTGAGATCATCACGAAGGTCTTTGTCCAGGACGGGAAGGAATGCCCGATCCGATTCGGAGGGGGCCTAGAGCCGTAGGTGTCAAAGCAACTTGAGGAAGTCATCCGCAACAACCTAGACATCTTCGCATGGTCCGACGAAGACATCCCAGGCATCGACCGCTCAATTATTGAGCATTCTCTGGCGGTCGACCCGAAGGCTCACCCGGTGCGCTAGGGGCTCCGAAAACTGTTCGTCGAGAGAGCCGAACTTGCCAAGGCCAAGACTGAGAAGCTACATCGAGCGGGGGTCATTCGGAAAGTGAGTCACACTGAGTGGTTGTCTAATCCAGTATTTGTCCAGAAGAAAACATCTGGCAAATGGCATATGTGTATCGACTTCACTTCTCTGAATAAAGCTTGCCCTCGTGACCCCTACCCCATGCCTCGCATTGATAAGTTAGTCTATTCCACTACCGGTGCTGAGCTTCTCAACTTCCTCGACGCTTATTAAGGATATCACCAGATCTGGATGAAGCCAGAAGATCAGGTCAAAACAAGCTTTGTTACCCCCTCGGGAGTGTTCTGCTACGTTCGGATGCCTTTTGGCCTCCACAACGCCGGAGCCACTTTCTCAAGACTGATATCTAAGGCTCTGGGCCACCAGATTGGCCGCAACGTCGAAGCATATATGGAAGACATTGTCATTAAGAGTATGGTCAAGGATCTCGATAGTGCGGACATAGCTGAAACCTTCGACAGCCTCTGGCGGTGTGGAATCCGCCTTAATCTAGAGAAGTGTGTCTTCGGAGCGCGCACTGGGAAGCTGCTAGGGTACCTGGTCTCTAGCCGAGGTATCGAAGCCAGTCCAACGCAAGTCAGCGCACTGCAAAACATGTCTCCTCCTCGGAATTTGAAGCAAGCACAGAAGCTAGCTGGGCGCCTGGCCGCTCTTAGCCGCTTTTTGGCGAGATCAGCCGAAAAAAGCTTGCCCATTTTTAAGGCGCTTCGGGGCTCTAAAGATTTTGAGTGGACCCCCGAATGTCAAGACTGCTTCGATCAAATGAAGAAGTACTTCTCCGACCTTGTGGCCCTCGCCACACCTCGGGCCGGCAATCCTCTTCTTGTCTACCTCGCTGCCTCCAGCAGCGCGGCAAGCGTGGCCCTGATTCAAGAAGAGGGCCTTAGCGGGAAGCTGGTGCAACGGCCCGTCTACTTCGTATCCGAAGCCTTCTCCGGAGCAAAAACTCGATATTCTGAGCTCGAAAAGGTGGCATACACCCTTGTCATGGCATCCAGGAAACATCGGCACTACTTCTTTGCTCATGATATCATTATTCCAACTGCATACCCACTAGGTGACATGTTCCGAAACAAGGATGCCACCGGACGCATCGAAAAGTGGGCGGTAGAACTTGCCACATTCGGGATCTCCTTCGTGGCCCGGACTGCCGTTAAATCTCAAATCCTCGCCGACTTCGTTGCTGAATGGACGTCTGCGGCTGATCACGCCAGTACCAAAGCAGGCGAGGGGGTCTGGACCGTCTATTCGGATGGTGCCTACCAGGCTTCAGGAGCCAGAGCCAGAGCAGTCATTGTCTCCCCCTCCGGCCAGCAGGCTTCATATTCCGCTCGGCTGAACTTCAAGGCTACCAACAATATCACCGAGTACGAAGGAGTGCTACTGGGTCTTCGCAAGGCGCAGGCGCTCAAAGCCACCCGCGTTGTAGTCAAGACCGATTCTCAGGTCATCGCCAGGCATATAGACAAGAGCTTCCAGGCCCGGCACCCAGACCTCGCCGCCTACCTCGAAGCCATTCGGAAATTCGAAGCATCCTTCAAGGGGATATCCATCCAAAGCATCCCAAGAAGCGAGAACTTCCAAGACGATGCCCTCGCCAAAGCCGGAGCCAGCGGCCAAGCCTTGCCGCCGGGCGCCTTCTTCGAAGAGATTATCAAACCTTCGGCGCCCCTCCGCGATGAAGCACCAACCTCCATATTAGCCAAGACCCGAGCGTCACTTCGTTCAGCCGCGGTTCTCTGCACGATCAGCAACGATTGGCGGGAGCCCATTTTGCGAGCACTCGGCGGTGATTTGGATGACTGGCCCAGTCCGGATCAAGCGCGGCTTCAACTCCGCGCCAGGTCTTTCCAATTCATTGATGGCATCTTATACAAGTCAGGGGTATGTTCCCCGCTGCTTCGGTGCATCTCTCACTCGGACGGGATAGCAATGCTCCGAGAAATCCACGAGGGGCTGTGCGGTAGCCATTTAGCCCCTCGGGCACTCGCCGGGAAGGCCCTCCGGCAGGGCGTGTACTGGCCCACTATCGTCGCCGATGCCGAAGTGTTAGGGCGTACCTTCCAAGGATGCCAATGGATGGGGCAACGGAGCCGCAGGCCCCCGGTCAGCCTGCAGCTCATCCCACCTGTTTGGCCTCTAGCTCGCTGGGGAATGGATCTCATTGGACCGTTCCCTAGAGCAAGAGGCAACCTGCGCTTCGCTGCTGTCGCCGTTGAGTATTTCTCCAAGTGGGTCGAAGTCGAGCCATTGACTTCCATCACCTCCCGAAGAGTCCAGAAATTGTTCTGGCAAAACATAGTCTGCCGCTTCGCAGTGCCCAGGCAGCTCACACTGGACAATGGCACTCAGTTCGATGCTGGGGCTGTCAAAGTGTTTTGCGAAGAATTGAGAGTACAGCTGTGCTTCGCAGCAGTTCGGCACCCTCAATCAAATGGGGCTGTTGAGCGGGCTAATGGACATATACTTTCTGGCCTTAACTAACACATCGTGGGCTTAGCTAAGGGATTGTGGCCTGAAGAGCTCCCGAAGATCTTGTGGTCTATTTGGACCACCTCCTTCCCGCGCAACTGGGTTCACCCCGTTTTGTCTCCTATTCGGTGACGAAGCAATGACCCCAACGAAATTCGGGCCGGCTCGATGCGAGTCAAAACGCCCGAGAGTGATCAAGAGCGCGCCATCTCCCTCGATCATACGGAGGAGACATGGCTCCGAGCCGTAGCCAACCTCTCACAATACCAGAAGCAGACGAAGTAGTGGTATGACCCCAAGGTCAAGCGCAAAGAGTTCCAGCCTGGGCACCTCATCCTGCGCGCGGTGGCCGCCCCGACGAAGCTAGGTAACAAATGGGAAGGCCCATACATCGTGACCGGCTCCGGGCGGCCTGGGTCCTACCGACTAGCTACCTTAGAAGGTGAAGACCTAAACACACTTGGCACGCTGAGCACTTGAAGCGCTATTTTGCATAATTCTATAAGTGTCTCCCGGTGATGGCCGATGTCGGCCGCTGTTGTACCCAATTTACAATTCAATAATACTATTGGGCGAACGTTCTAGCCAAATTGGACACCCTTCGGTATCTATGCGTCGTTTTTTCACCAGACAATCAGGTTCCGAGCTCCGGCTCGACACACCCTCGAATCAGGTTCGGAGCTTCGGCTCGACGCACCCTACAATCGGGTTCCGAGCTCTGGCTCGACGCACCCTCGAATCGGGTTCCGAGCTCCGGCTCGACGCACCCTCGAATCGGGTTCTGAGCTCTGGCTCGACGCACCCTACAATCGGGTTCTGAGCTCCGGCTCGACGCACCCTGCAATTGGGTTCTGAGCTCTGGCTCGACGCACCCTCGAATCGGGTTCCGAGCTCCGGCTCGACGCACCCTCGAATCGGGTTCCGAGCTCCGGCTCGACACACCCTCGAATCGGGTTCCGAGCTCCGGCTCGACGCACCCTCGAATCGGGTTCTGAGCTCTGGCTCGACGCACCCTACAATCGGGTTCTGAGCTCTGGCTCGACGCACCCTACAATCAGGTTCCGAGCTCAGGCACGACACACCCTCGATTCGGGCTCCGAGCTCCCGTTCGATCCAACCTAGTTCTTCCGCTTCCTCACTACTGTTCGCGCACAGTCGACAAGCCGTCTGCCTGTGAAGGAGGGGGGAGGAGCAGAGAAGAAAGAGGAAGGAGCAGAGAAGAAAGGCTTCAATTATTTGCATCATCAATACAACGTACAATATACAACATTTGTTGTGAATTAAAAGCAAGAGAGGTTAAGTGAAGTCTTCGTCCAAGCCAAGAAGGAACCAGAAGCCTCTTCGGTCAAGACAGTCACCCGGGCCGGAGCCTGCCCTGGTTTGAGACTCCGCGCTGCGTGTTTAGACTTCTCTTTCCTCTTCTGCCTCTTCTCTTCTTTCCTTTGGGCGCGAAAGGTTCTCTGATCTTCCTGCAATTGAGCCCAGCTACGCAAACCTTCGCCCCCAGACGGTGCCTCGTTCGGACCAGCTTCCGCGTCGGACCAATCCACCGGTTCAGGCGACGAAGGCGGAGCTTGAGGCTCTTTCTCTTCTTCCTTAATTAGCTCTAAGGGCGTAACCATCTGGATCTGCATAACCGTCGCTACCTCGAGGAAGGACGAAGCGCGCGGGCCGATTAGCTCTAAGGGCTTCGAGAATAGCCCATCGGTGTTGAAGGGCTCTGTCAGGCTCGAGTACCTCAATGTCGCAATCGCGAGCGGAGCAAACACCCTGAATAGTTCCCAAAAAGCAAGTACCCTTTATTAATGCATTGATGAGTTTCTAAACTATTACAAGATTTGCAGCACGAAGACCCTAAGGAGACTACACCTTCGGGTCTGGTTGGCGCGTCGTGGCCGAAGGCTTCGAAGGGGCCGGAGGTTCGCTCGAATGAAGGGCCTCGTCTAGCCAGGCCTTAACCGCGCCGGGGCCCTCGGCTTGCCTGTTCGCCTGGAGGAGTCTCCAGGACTGAGCTACCGCTGGACTCGGCGATAGGAGGTGGCTCCCCCCGAATGCGATGGGATGTGAGCTTGAAGCCGAAGGAAGGGGGCCGCCGGACACCTCAAGATGTCAGAGGATCTCGAGCGCAGTTACCCGAGCTGATACCTCACCGTACTTCGACACGGTGAGGCCTATCTGCCGGACGGCGGCCTGGACGAACTTTAGCCGGTGGCTAAGGGTCTCCCGGGCGATGTCGAAGGCCGTGCACCCGGTGCCATAGCGCGCCAGCGCCCTCCGGAGGGACACTACGGTGTCGGCCACCGTCTTTTCCCCCTGGGCTAATGCTTCGGTCACCTCTTCATTCCGAGCCAGGAGGTCCGCCACGGTCCGCTCGAGCTGGAGCACTCGGGCTTCGAGGGCCTCGGCACTGGCTGCTGCCTCCCAGAGTTCGTCCATGTCCGAGACCTGAGCCTGAAGCACGAAGACTTCTCCTTCGAGTCGCTCTGCATCCTCGGCTCGGGACCGGAGCCTCTCCACCTCGGTGGCCTGGTCCCGAAAGGCATTGACCTCCGCCTCGAGCTCGTCCGCTTGAGCAGCCCGTGCTTGGAGTCCCTCCAGTTAAGTGACTCGGGCCTTGAGGGAGTCGACCTCCGCCATTTGGGCCTCGAGCGCCTCAGGTCTATCGGCCCGAGAGCGAAGGCCTTCGATCTCGGCCGCCTGCTCGTGGACCAACCTCTCGGCAGAATCCGCCCGGTAGGAGAGTTCTGAGGTGCTGCTCTCGCGGCGGCGGGGTTCAGAGAGCAGGGAGAGCAGCGAGCCCTACGCCAGCGCGACTACCTTTACACAAAACGGCGAGTGAGAAAAAGGGAGTTAGGGGCTCGCTAAGGGGCGCTCTGAGGAAATACCTGGCCCGCGGCGTTCTCGATGGCCTGGCTGAGCTCGAGGCTGTCCGACAGGCTGAGCTCGTCTATCAGCAGGGCCTCCCGCAAGCGCAGGTAGGAGTCGTGGACCGGGGCCACCGTTGACGCGAAGTCTTCACCCTTCACCAGGAAGGGGCATAGGAGGGGCACGCTAGAACGTGCGCCCCTCAGGCTGGAGGGCGGCCGGGGCCGGACCCCGGTCTCTTGGTCAGCCCCTCGGAGGCTTCTTCGGGGCCCTTTTCTGACTCCGCCCCGTCACTTGGCTCCGGAGCTCCCGCCGCGTTGGCAGGGACTTCGGACCCTGCATTGGCGCCATCCTCGGAAGGAATCGGGGCCAGATCTGAGGCCCGGATGGATGTACCTGCCCAGAAGGAACAGAGGTTAAGGTTGAAAGGGTCTGATGTTTGAGTAAAGGATGAACGGTTTTACGTACCTTCGTCTGCGGCCTCGAGGAGGCTTCTGAAGGCTGGACGCACCTCGGAGTGCCCGGCCGATAGAACAGATTATCTATCGAGTTCACCGGGGAACCCGCTGCCGCCACGGCGAGTTCAGCCTCGACGTCGGCACTTCCCTCGATAGTCCAGAGGGGATCAGCCAGTCCGCCCCGGTCTAGGCTATCGGTCTCCCTACCCCTCGAGAGCTGACGAAGATCCCCTCTAAGGCTGTATCGCGCGGGGGGGTAGACTTGGGGGACGGCGCCACTTCGATAACCGGTGCCTCCTGCCCGGTCCTCAGAGTAGGCGGCGAAGGGTTCAGAGGGGTAGGAGCGCCTCCGGCTCCTTCGGTAGCCGGCCACTCCGGTCGAACTGGATCCGGGACCACCGGGGGATCCTCCGGTTCTGTCCCGGCTCCCTCGCTGGAGTACCCCCACTCGGAGTGGGAGGCAGAGGAGTGAGCCGAAGAGAGCCTCCTCAGGCCCTTCACCATCTTCTTCTTCTTCGAAGGGCGCCTGGGGGAAGGGCCGGCATCGAGGTCAGCCACCCTCCGCTTCGAAGCGACGCGAAGGACCTCCCCCTCTGGGAGAGGCGGGAGGGAGAGCTCGAGCGCGTCCCACACGCGGTTATGCCGCCCCCAAGATCCCACAAGCTCCACCCGCCGTTTGTACTCAGCCGGGGTAGGAGCTCCGAGGATCTTCTCTGACATTCGTGCCACTTCCTCGGGCGTCTTGGCGACGAGCGACCCTGTACCCGAAGGTTAGGTCCGAAAACCTCCCGAGCGCAGTGAAAGACGAGCAGGGTCAAAGAGAAAGCATATGCTTACCGAGCCGATGGGAGAGCTCCGTTGATGTTGATTCATCCTGGCTGCTCTGAAGCGAATCTGGCCACTCCTCCTTCAGCGGCGGAATCTCGAGGGCCACAAACTCTTCTGTCAAGTCCCGCATGTTCATCCGGCGGGCGATGATTTGGAGAAGCTGGATCTGGGCGGAGACTGAGCCGGCACTAGCTTCGATGACCGCCTCCCTCCAGAACCAGATGTGGCGCGGAGGCCCAGCGAGCCCGGAGCTGAGCCCCACCCAGACATAGAACCATCGGTGCGCCCACTTGGAGTACTGCCGCTCGTTGATAGCCTTCGCCGGGAAGGAGTCTGCGTACCTCCTATGGAGCTAGAAATTGATGCTCCCGAAGGCCAGCACCAAGCCGTCCTTCTTCTTCGGCTGGCAAAGGGCTTCGTGCATCTGCGCGAAGACCTCCACCCTGCCTTCGCAACCCTCGGCACGCATGGCCCACTCGAAGAAAGCGAGGCGAGCCACATCGTTCGGGGACAGCTGCGGGAGCTCCAGGTGGAAGGCGTCCAAAACTCCGGAGAGGAGCTCCGAGGCGGGGAACCCCGGTCCCGCGTCGAAGAAAGCCTCGAAGACGATGACCTCCCCTTCTCGTGGCACTGGGACTGACTCCGGGCCCGGCTTCCTGGCCCTCGATTCAGGGCCAAGGTGGCCCCTAGTCACTTGTTCGATGGATGCATCGTTGCTCCCCGATTGCCCCAACTCCAGGGTCTGCTCCCGGAACCGCTGCGAAGCGGGACGGAGCTCCCATGAGTCGCGTGCCTCTGCCGGGCCTGAAGAAGTCGCCGCCGCCACTGTTGGGGAAAATATTCCATCTTCAGGGTTATTGCAGTAACAAGACAAAGGTTGGTGTTAAGTCCAAGATTTCCAGCATATGATTCCTGGGATGCATTGAGTCAAGTTCGAAGTATGATGACAGACTCCGATTCGGAGTATATCTTCGAACTTGGACTCTTCCGAGAGTTTCTTTGCTAGCTAAGATAGAAGACTTATCTTTTTTCTCATTAGATTAGTCTTTTACCATTTTAGCCCTATTAAGGGTACCGAATAGTTTCCACTATGTCGGTTATAATAGAGGGGTAAAAGGGTCTTTTCCTTAATGTTTGGGCCTATAAATACCCCCCGTTTTACCATGTAATGAGGACCGAATTCAAGTTATTCAATACACACTTTCGAACTATTTTAAGCTATTATACTTTCGGAGGCTTGGAATAATTTCCTTCGCAAACACTTCTTTTGTTAGTTTCTAATCTTCGGAAACCTGTTAGCGTAATATTTTACGCCAACAGTTGGCGCCGTCCGTGAGGAACCTAGTCCAAAAAACTTCGTTCTCTACCAAGTTCTCAAACCATGCTTCCTAAGCGGAGTGTAGGTAGTAATCCTGTAAGGAGGTCCCCTCGGACCTCCGGAGCAAGATCTTCAGACACAGTTGAGGTCAGAGGACCTTCGACGTTTCCTCCACCTCAAACTCTAGAAGGGATTCCCCATACTCGAGCATACGGAGTTCCTCCGCCAACTCCATCTATACTTCAACCAGCCGGAGTCCCTCTTCCACCTCAAGTTCCACTTCGAACTGATCCCTACAGTTCTCAAGACCCGGAAGACCCTTCCGGAGGAGATGAAGATAGTCTTGGTGATATGGCCGCTCAAATGGCCAGTCTCCAAGCCGAAATAGCAAGGTGGCGGCAAGAAGCCGCGAATAGGCTTCGTTCTCAAGCCACCCCAACCATTCCCGAAATACCTGAAGACGACGAGCTTATTTATCCCGAAGCCCCGGAGAATGCTTCCTTCGACACCGAGTCTCCGCTGCATCCTGAGTTGCATAAAGTACGCTTCGACCCTAAGTTCAAAACTTCGAAGCTTTGCAGGTATGTCGGAGATGAAGATCCTAGAGAATTTGTCCGTTCTTATGCTCTAGCAATTGAAGCCAGTGGGGGAGTGCGGGACACTATGGCAAAATGCTTCCCCCTAGCTATTCAAGGAGTGGCATTGCGGTGGTTCTGGTCTCTGAAGCCAGGATCAATCAGTTCATGGGGGCAGTTAAAGAAGAAGTTCGTAAGTAACTTTCAGGGTACCTTCGTACCCCCATGTCAACAGGAAGTCTTTTCCAGATAAAACAGCTCCCTGGAGAGACCTTAAGACAGTATTTCAAGCGCTTCGCTCATACGAAGTCACAAATTCGAGGGTTAACTACATCTTCAGTAGTTGACTCAGCTCGAGAGGGAGTTACTCATCCAGGCCTCCTTGATAAATTTCACCGGAAAAGCATATCTTCTGTTTCTCAGTTGATGTCTTATTTCGAAGAGTATGCAAGGTCAGAAGAGGGATGACTTCGGAGAACTACTGCAACCCCGTCAATACTGCAAGAAGTTAAATTGGAAGTGAAAACTTCAGCACAGCCGCAAGGGCCTAGCTTCGAAGTTCAGCATGACAGGCGTAGGGGGCAAAAGCATCCTCGTTCAGAAGTTTTGAACATTGCACCCCCGCAGAAGTTTGCCCAAAGAACTCCACTACCCTCAGGAAGCAAGACCAGCGGTTGGAGGCCGCTAGGGAAACCGGCTGGCAAAGTCCAGACCTTTTTCTGCTATATCCATGGTGAAAACTGAAGTCACGCAACTGATGCGTGCAAGGCTATACTTGCTCTGAGAGGAGAATATCTGGAAAGAACTTCGGGTTGAGGTACTACTGACCGAGTTCCAGCTGAAGTGCGTCCGGAGCCTATCCAGGCTGTGGCGCGGATAGAGAACTTCGATTCGGCAAGACGCCCTCCGGTGGTCAATATTATGCCACCTCCGAAGCAAGAAGAGGGGCAAGATCGAGGAAAAAGAGTAGTCCTCCCCATCTCCGGAGGAGGGACTATTGGAAGTATGTCAAAGAGGTAGAGAAGAGAATATGTCAGAGAGGTGGGCCATATTGGAACCTCTTCATCTGTAGCTGCTATGCCCGAATGGTCCCATGTGCCAATATCTTTTTCCGCAGATGATGCAACTGGTGTAAAATTTCCACATGCAGACCCACTTGTCATCACTGCCGACATAGCAGGAACTGAGGTTCGAAGAGTGCTAATTGACGGCGGGAGTTCGGTGGATATTATTTTCATCCAAGCCTTTGATCAACTCTGCATCTCCAGAAAGCATCTTCTCCCAGCAGCCCGTCCTTTGCAAGGATTTGCAGGACCCCCTCTTGATGCCCTCGGCCAAATTGGCCTAGAAGTTACTTTCGGAGAGGGGCTACTGGCCAGGACAGAGGAAGTGATCTTCGATGTTGTAGATGCTCCATATGCATATAATGTCATCTTCAGAAGAGGCATATTAAATCAATTCGGAGCTGTGGCGCATCATAATTATTTATGTATGAAGATGCCCACACAAGCAAGAGTGCTCACTGTTTCCGGAGATCAGGCCATCACGCGAAGAGCGGAGTATGGTCATGGCCCTCCTCTTGACCCGAGATAGGTGAACAGTGTGCAAGATGATCCGGAGAATTTTTCTAGCTCCTAGCGAATCCTCGAAAAAATCCTTCCCAAGACCAAGTCCTGAAGGAGAGATTGCAACGAAGATCATTGTCAAAGATGGCAAGGAATATTCATTTCAATTTGGTAAAGACTTGCCTCCAGAAGTTGCTGCCTCCTTAGAAAAAGTAGTTCAGGAAAATTTGGATGTCTTTGCTTGGTCTGATGAAGACATTACCGGAGTCAGTCGGGACATTATTGAACACAGTCTACTTGTGAACACGAAGGCTCGGCCTGTTAGGCAAGGACTCCAGAAGATGTCTGCGGAGAGAGCTGTCCTTGCTAAAGATGAAGTTGAAAAGTTGCTGAAGGCTGGGATTATCAGAGAAGTGGCTCATACGGAATGGTTAGCCAACCCAGTCTTCGTTAAGAAGAAATCTTCCGGGAAGTGGCGCATGTGTATTGATTTTACATCTCTGAATAAAGCATGCCCCCGCGACCCCTACCCCATGCCTCGAATTGATCAATTGGTCGACTCCACTACTGGTTCGGAGTTATTAAGCTTCCTCGACGCGTATTCAGGCTATCATCAAATTTGGTTTAAGCGCGAAGATGAAATCAAGACAAGCTTCGTAACTCCTTCAGGAGTCTTTTGTTATGTAAGAATGCCTTTTGGCTTAAGAAATGTCGGGGCTACATTTTCGAGGTTAATTGCTAAGGCTTTAGGTCATCAATTAGGTCATAATGTAGAGGCCTATATGGATGATATTGTAATAAAGAGTGCTTTAAAGCACCAGCATAGCCTAGACTTAGCATAAACATTCAATAGCCTTCGGGCATGTGGGATCCGTCTCAACCCCGAAAAATGTATCTTTGGGGCGCAGGCTGGAAAATTGTTAGGGTACCTAGTTTCAAGTAGAGGGATCGAAGCTAGCCCCACTCAGATAACTGCGTTGCAGAAGATGGCTCCCCCATAGAATTTAAAGCAAGTGCAAAAGCTGACCGGTCGTCTAGCAGCACTTAGCAGATTTTTGGCAAGGTCTGCGGAGAGAAGTTTGCCTATTTTTAAAGCATTGAAAGGGTCCGAAGATGTTGCATGGACACCGGAGTGTCAAAAGAGATTCGAAGATATTAAAAATTATCTCAGTAACCTTGCTACACTCACGGTGCCTGTTGCGGACGAAACCCTACTCCTCTACCTTGCAGCTACTGGCTCTGCTGTCAGTGTAGTCCTTGTCAGAGAGGTTGATTTCAACGGGAAGTTGGTACAAAATCTAGTTTATTTTGTGTCTGAAGCATTGTCCGGAGCAAAAACAAGATATTCCGAGCTTGAGAAATTCGTTTAAGCTCTGATAATGGCTTCGAGGAAGTTAAGGCATTATTTTTTGGCACATAATGTCATTGTACCAACTTCGTACCCTTTAGGAGATATGCTCCGAAGTAAGGATTCCACTGGAAGAATTGGGAAGTGGGCTGTTGAGTTAGCACCCTTCGGCATATCTTTTTTGGCAAGAACAGCAATTAAGTCGCAAGTATTGGCCGACTTCATGGCAGAGTGGACTCCCCCCGCAACATGGGCTCCGGAGAAGTCAAGTGAAGAAATTTGGACTATTTACTCTGATGGAGCTTTCCAAGCATCTGGAGTAGGGGTCGGAGCTGTAATAATTTCACCTTCAGGGCAGAAGGCAATGTACTCCGCAAGACTCAACTTTAAGTCTACCAATAATACAACAGAGTATGAGGGAATTTTATTGGGACTTCGAAAGGCACGTGCTCTAGGGGCTACAAGAGTCGTTATTAAAACAAATTCTCAGATTGTAGCAGGGCACGTAGACAAGAGTTTCCAAGTCCGGCATCCACAGCTTGCAAAGTACTTAGAAGAAATCCGAAAGATCGAAGCAGCATTTAAAGGGATTTCCATTCGGAGTATACCTAGAGCAGAAAATATGCAAGCTGACATCTTAGCAAAAGCTGCAGCCGGAGCTATGTACATACCCGAAGAATCTTTTTATGAAGAACTCAGTACACCTTCGGTGACACAAATTCCTGCTGTGGAAGTCCTTTGCATTCCATGTACAGATTGGCGAAGTTCAATCATGGAAGTGTTGCAAGGAGAGGCAAATATGTCCGAAGGGCCACAACTTTCAAGGTTAAAGCTTAGAACTCAGAATTATCAAATAATCAACGGTATTTTATACAAGGCCGGAGTATGTTCCCCTCTACTCCGATGTATATCTCAAGCCGAAGGTCAAGAAATTCTTCGAGAAATCCATGAAGGACTTTGCGGTAGCCATCTGGCCCCTCGAGTTTTGGCAGGAAAAACACTACGCCAGGGGCTTTATTGGCCTACAATAGTAGCTGATGCGGAAAGCTTGGTCCGCACTTGCCAAGGATGTCAGTGGATGGGACGAAGGAGTCATCGCCCACCAACAGCCCTTCAAGTCATAGCTCCAGTATGGCCCATGGCCAGATGGGGCATGGATCTTATTAGTCCCTTCCCAACAGCAAAAGGAAATTTGAAGTTCGCAGTGGTAGCAATTGAATACTTTTCAAAGTGGGTCGAAGCAGAGCCCCTAACAACTATCACTTCGAACAATGTACAGAAATTTTTCTGAAAGAATATCATTTGCCGGTTCGGAGTGCCTAGACAACTCACAGTTGACAATGGAACACAATTCGACGCAGAACCTTTCAAGAAATTTTGCGAAGATCTAGGCATCCAGCTATGCTTTGCTGCAGTGCGACATCCTCAGTCGAAGGATAGTAGGATTGGCAAAAGGACTCTGGACCGAAGAACTTCCGAAGATTTTGTGGTCCATTCGGACCACTCAAATGAGGTCCACGGATTTCACTCCATTTAGACTATTATTCGGAGATGAAGCTATGACACCAACAGAGCTCAAAGGAGGATCACTTCGCAGCACCGAACCGGAAATAGAAGGAGAAAGACAAGCTTCGCTGGATTTAACAAAGGAGACAAGATTTCGAGCTGTGGCAAATTTGTCAAAGTATCAGCAGCAGACGAAGGCTTGGTTCGACCCGAAGGTCAAGATTAATGAACTTAGGCCGGGTCATCTCATTTTGTGAAGTATCATAGCACCAGGAAAATTAGGAAATAAATGGGAAGGTCCATACTTAATTGTTCGCTCACGGCGTCCTGTTTCTTTTAAATTAGCTAATTTGGAAGGTGAAGAGTTAGCGCATACATGGCATGCGGAGCACCTAAAGCGATACTTCGCCTAAGGGCTCCTTGTAATCATTTGTAAGCACTTTCCGAATTAATAAAGCATATGGTTCAGATAATGCCTACCCCTCATAAACTTCCCACTTCCGAGTGGACGCACTGGAATAGCGGAGTTGACCGAGAGGGAAGTGTCATTAATTTGAATCATATTTTCGGACTTCGGACCACTGGTCCGAAGTTTCCGAGGTGGTGGGCTGACATAATTCGGAGTCCAAGCCACCAGCTTGAAGACATCCGTAAAAGAGCCCGAGACCACAGAATGCGGAGTCCAAGCCAACGGCTGGAAGACATCCGTAAAAAGAGTCCAAGGAGACCAAATGATGCGGAGTCCAAGCCACCGGCTTGTAGGCATCCGTAAAAAGAGTCCAAAGAGACCACTGCGAACTCCAAACCATTGGTTTGACAGAATTCGCAAAAAGAGCCGAAGGAGGCCAAAACAAAACACAGTTTGAGCCATGAGCTACGAATGTCTGTTTAGAAAGTCCAAAGTGACAATTCATGTAGGACACTAAAGTGTCCGGAAAGTTTTCCAAAGTGATTTCTTTCAAAAAACATAAGGTACTAAGTTACCAGTCTTCAGACTACAAATAGTCGAAGACATTTTATAAGATTTTAATCAATCTTTAAATTGCTGAGGGGCTCCGAACCCCCAAAATTGTACTCCTAAGTTTTTCTTTTCGCCTAACCATCTTTGAATACAGTTCGAAGTTGCTTACGCCCAAAGAGGGGCTAGTAAATAAGGAGACAATTTTAAATCGATATTTATTATTCAAATAAATATGATTACATCATGAAAAATTGGTATCTATACCAAGAAGGAATCAAAGACCCCTTCGATATCTAGAGCTAGGGTTGGAACGACTAGTTCCAGAGTCGAGAGTTCTAACAACTTTGCGTTTAACTCTCCTGCCTCCCTTCGAAGCTCTAAAGTCTTTTTGTTCTTGTTGAAGCTCGGCCCAAGTTCGAAATCGTTCGGGGCTCCTTTCCCAGCTTCCAAGTTCTTCAGGCTTTTTATCTTGAGTTTCATCTTCGTCTTCGGACCATACAATGTCTTCGGAAGATGAAGTTTCCAAGCTAACTTCTTTTTCTTCCTCTTTAATACAAGACAATATGTCTTTGCTTACTTCGGATGTAATCGCTCCGGAGCTATCCCGAGGAACTAAAAATCGAGGGCGCTTGTGAAGTTTTAAGATATCGAAGGAAGCCCATAGTAAGCGGAGTTCGTCGTTAATGTCTAACACTTCGACATCTTCCATATGAGGCAAAGCCTAAAAACATGATAAGCAAATTTTCATTCATAAATGTACAAAAGCATAATGCTTTACATAGTCGAAGATCCAAAGATAATTCTAAACCTGCGGGTTTGGCGGGGACTGACTACTCGAAGCTTGAGACCGAGCTTGTTTCTGGCGTTGCCCTTCGTCAATCCAGGCCTTGATTGCAGAGCGACCTTCGGCTCTCCATGAAGTTTGAAAGGCTTGCCAAGCAGTGGCCACACCTTCGGAAGGAGTAAGGAGCTGGTTGTCATCAAAGGTAATGGGAGCCGCCCCTGTGCTCGGAGTTATCGATTGGCCCAAATCTTCATAGTAACGAAGTATGCCGACAACAGCCACTTGTCTGGAGATTTCTCCGTACCGAATGCCTGCTGTCTTCATTTGCTTCGCTGCTCCTTGGATCCTCTTCAACCATCGCAACAGGGAGATGTTGTCATCCAAAGGAAGCGTCCTAGTAGTACCGAAGTACTCTAGAACGCCTAGCAATTGGTCCATGAATTCCGTAGCTACCTTCTCCGACTTCAGCTTATCTTCAATTAAGGCATCCTTCATCGAAGTTAATTCTCTTACTACTCTAGAGAGCCTAGCTGCCTCCGTAGCTAAAGAATTCTTCTGATTGTGCAGCTGGCTAGCTTCTTCGGTAGCTTTGGCTTTTTCTTCTTGGAGTCTAACAAGCTCAGCCCCCGCAGTAGCGTGCTCCGCCCGCATCTTTTCAATTTCCGCTCGAAGCACAATTTGTTCTGCTTCGAGCTCTTTGTTCGCAACCTCCAAGCTTTGTCTGGCTCTGCGCTCCGTTGAAACCATGTTGTCCAAGTGGGCCACCCGAACTTCGGAGATAGTAAGATTTCGTTGAAGAGTTGTATTTTCCTCTCGAGGGCGAAGGCTTCCACGTTCATTTGAGAAGAGAAAAACAAAGGTGAGAAATTATTTGTATATAAGTTTGACTCTGTTTTGCAGATACTTCGTACCTGGTATGTTGCACGTTCCATGGCAGCGTTAAGCTCCGAACTCTCCGCCTCGCTCAAGATGGCCACCAAGTCCGTCTCCCCGACTTCGCGACTAGCTCGATCCAAAGGCTCGAGCAAAGTCCGAAGCCCAGTTCTTCGCTCCAAGAAAGGAGCTAGAAGAGGTAGCATGCTCAAGGCTTGCTGGTCATCTTCGTTTGGCGAAGGTCCGGAGTGCTGAGCCGTATTTTTTGGAGCTCCGGCAGACTGGCCTCCCTCCGTAGATTGGCTTTCGTCTGTTGACTTAGATGGAGTTGATCCTGAGCTCAGACCAGGGACGTGGTCCATCTTGCCTTTGCCTTTTCCAGGTCCCATTTGAGTGGCTCCTGGAATTGGCTCCGAAGCTGTCGAAGGTCCAGGAATTATATCCTCGGGACAGACCTCTTCCACGGGAGTGGATCCTGTTAAAACAAAGGTATTATACATTGTATAATTTCGCAGGAAAAAAGAACAAAAGAATTATGCGAAGTTTACCTTCGACATTTTGGCGACGGGTGAGCATTGGACTGCTTGGCGGGTCGAAGGCTACTCCAAAGTCTTCATCAGAGTCAGCAGTCAAATCTTCGACTGTTGGAGCATCTTCGAGAGCAGTCGTTGTTACTTCACCCAAAATTGAAGCTGCAGCAACTTCGACTCCGCTTTCGTCCACAGGAGCTTCGTCTAGCGGTAAATTTTCTTAAGCAGCCGGAGTCCTTACTTGCTCATGGTTCTCTTGAGACTCCGGCACGCTCGCAGCTTCATCAATATGTGCATCTCTTTGGGCTGCATCTTTGTCAATCAGGTCGACAAGCATCCTGCCTTCGTCCTCCAAGGAATCGGAGACTGAAGCTCTTGGGCTCGAAGGTGCAGGAACTCTTGGCTTTCGAGCCACCTTCTTTAGCGGAGTCTTGGCTGAGCTTGAAGTTCCAACTTCGGCTTTTCTTTTTTGGGCCCTTTCTCCGAAGGTACCCAATCCACAAGAGGGGGCGGAATAACTTCGAGTAGCCCCCATACTCGGTTGGACCATTCTCATGTACCAACCAGCTTAATTCTCCATTCCTTTTCGGTCGGAGTTGGGACGCCTAGAATCTTCTCCGAAGCCCGTACAATCTGCTCCGAAGTTATAGGGGCTGAAGAGGCTGAAAAATGAGTTAAGTTGGTTATTCCTTCGAATAAATATGCATGATATATGTTGTTTTCAAAGTTACCTGCAGGGCTCGAAGTCGAAGAAATTTTGCGAAGACCGCCCTCCGAATCTTCCTCAAAGGTGATCGGCCAGTTGGCCATCAGAGGAGGGATTTGAAGCCCGAGGAATTCTTCGGCTAAGTCCTGCATACTCAGGCGGTGACTGATTTTTTGAACCAAGCTGAGGCGAGCTTCGAGCTGGCCCGGATCTGGATGCACAAGGGCTTCCTTTCGGAAGTTGATATCTTGCAAAGGTCCAGCTAGGCGACTGCTCACCCCAACTTCGGCATAAAACCATTTCAGTATCCAGTCTGTATACCATCTGGCATTGATAGCCTTAGCGGGAAACCGGAGAGCATACTCGTCCCGAAGCCTGAAGTTGATGCTTCCGAAGGCCACTACCATCTTGTCACCTCCGGGGCCTACGAAGGTCTTCGGTTGGCACGAAGCCCTGTGTAGTGCTGCGAAGATCTCCGCTCTTCCATCACAACCTTCGGCTCGCAATGCCCATTCGAAGATGGCAAGACGTGCTACGGCATTCGGAGAGAGTTGGGGGGGAGTAACGTGGAATAAGTCCAATACCTCTGCTAAGAAGTCGACTGTCGGAAGCCCCAAACCAGCTTCGAAGAAGGCCTCAAAGACGACCACTTCTCCAGGTCTTGGTGACGGAATGATCTCTTTCCCTGGTTTGCGAATCATGACTCCCGAACTAATTTTGCCCTCTATTGCGGCCGCGAGTGATTCTCTTTTGCAGGTTGAAGGCCCCAATTGAAAGGATTGGTCTGTGTACTTCGTTGATGCCGGAAAAAGGTCTTGAGGGCCGACATTTTGGGGATTTCTCCCCGCCGCCGCCATTGTTGCCATTGATGGTGTCGGAGTCACCGCCGCCAATGTTGCAGCCGCTGCTGCTGCCGCAACCTGCTGTCGGGCCACGGTTGAAGCTGCTCCAGGACCCTTGAAACTAGTTTTCGCCATTGGATCTCACGAATTGTTTAGAAGTAAAATGGAGGCTAGGGCTTGATTGATGTTTTGTTTGCACGAAAGCGGTGGAAAGGTACTCGAGAAGGGTCTGGACCCTCTATTTATAGCCCAGACCCCGATTTTTTACCGTTTGCCTATGCCGTTTCGCATTCTCAACCGTTACTTTGTTGCGAAATTAACGTGTCACGTAACTTCCGTTAGAAGAAAGAAGCCAATGGCTATTTCTTCCAAGTCTAAAAAGACTTTCGGACTTCTCGAGTTCATTCTAAGATAGTTCGAATGTAATTTTCTTAGACACTGAGTTGAAGTCTTGCATCTCCATGCATTTCGAAGATGGATTAAAATCTGCTAACCCCGACGCATGATTATTTTTTCTTGCGTATACTGCTCTCCTAACTTTACAGATTTAGCGGAGAAGCGTATTCGAGGGGCTACTGTTGGGGAAAATATTCCATCTTCAGGGTTATTGCAGTAACAAGACAAAGGTTGGTGATTAAGTCCAAGATTTCCAGCATATGACTCCTGGGATGCATTGAGTCAAGTTCGAAGTATGATGACATACTCCGATTCGGAGTATATCTTTGAACTTGGACTCTTCCGAGAGTTTCTTTGCCAGCGAAGATAGAAGACTTATCTTTTTTCTCATTAGATTAGTCTTTTACCATTTTAGCCCTATTAAGGGTACCAAATAGTTTCCACTATGTCGGTTGTAATAGAGGGGTAAAAGGGTCTTTTCCTTAATGTTTGGGCCTATAAATACCCCCCGTTTTACCCTGTAATGAGGACCGAATACAAGTTATTCAATACACTCTTTCGAACTATTTTAAGCTATTATCCTTTCGGAGGCTTGGAATAGTTTTCTTCACAAAGACTTCGTTTGTTAGGTTCTAATCTTCAGAAACCTGTTAGCGTAATCTTTTACGCCAACAGCCACCACTGCCACTTGGCGCTGCAGAAAGCGGGGGTCTACCGCCGCGGCAGGAGCATTCCTCTCCGCCATAGCAAGAAGAAGCAAGAAGGAAGTAAGAGCTCAAGAGCAAGCGTTTGCCCTCAGGAATGCTGCTAAGGGACTAAGCAAAGTGGGCAGGAGAGGGCCTGTCCGGCGCATCAGGGGCTATTTAAGCGTGGAGGTCGCCGCCTATCAACCTTTTCGCCGCTTGGCGCGCGCACACTGATCGCATGGCGCCCCCATTTAAGACTTTGCTGGCACCTTGAGTGCGCCCGTCTCCGATGGTCCGCCTCCCCCGCGTCACTCGCATGCTTGTCACATTAACAGCGCTAAGAAATGTGCTAGCTCGACTCCTCGGGCACCGGAACCTAGCGGTCAAAGCCGCGTAGGCATCAAAAGTGATCGGTCAAAGCCTTTCCCCTTCGCAGGGGCAGAAGAGACTAGCTCGCCAAAGGTGCTCCGAAACCGGCTCTCGGCCTCCGGATTCTAGGACGTTTCAAGGCTCCAAGACATCTCCGGAACGATTGAACGGGGCCAGCTGTGCAGCGGGATTCTGGATCTCTACGTAAGTCAATTTCTTATAAAGATTATCGGAATTATCATGTGCGCTTCCACCCTCTCTCGTGCAGGATTCTCGAGAGGAAAGAAGCGAGGGGCTACTGTTGGGGAGATAATCCCGATGACAGTGGGGAAAGTGAAGGCCCGTACGGTTCCGAGGGAAGGATACGGCCGGAAGACCCGAAGCCCTATGCCGAAGGTGCCCGAGCCTCCGAACGAGGAGACCGAAGGTCTCCGGGGGCTCCGAGACGTGTCGGAGGGGTCCTCGGGGGGAGCGACCAGCCAGATGCCAGAAGCCAACCTTTGGGCGGACCAGAGGCTCCAGAGGGACGCCATACGAGGGGAAGACCAAGTCAACACCGTACGGGGACAGGATCGTGATCGCCTGTGACGTGTCGGGCGACCTTTAGTGCACCCGACATGGTTGATACGCTGTTAGAATCGCATCTTCTTGTCTGTACTATGTAACATCTACTTTGTCTGTACCGCTGACCTATGTCAGACTGAGTAGCAGTTGGGGTTTGAAGGTACCCGGCCCTTCAGAGCGGGTCACCCTATAAATACCCCCGACTACAGTTGTAATAAACACATGATCCGAGAATACAGTTTGGGCACAGTTTTCCATTACTCCCATCCACTAAGAAAACCTACTGGTTCGATCCGTCATCCCAACATCCGCCATGGGCTAGTTTACCTCTGTCCTGGCATGACCCTTCGCTGGTCTGGTCTAAGATACCGTAGACGTGGCCGAGCTTCCAACAGGCCAACGGGTTTGGCACTCAGTGGCCAAGGACGCTAGAGCCTCTGATGCCACCACCCTACTGCTGGACGATGTCTCTGACTTGGCCTCCGTCACCGGAGAACTATGGGCAGTGTCCAGCTACTAACACTCACATTCCTTCTAGTGTTTCCGAGTGGCAGGTTCGGGGGCCAGTGTAGGATGAGAATATTATTCACCGCCTGTCTGTAGTACATCAGAACTAGGCCCCGTGAGATGGCACCGGAAGGGATGGATGTGAAGACGACTCGGAGATTATAGTCATCAGGGTGGGACCCCAGGAGGTCCCAATCCCAAAGGGTGCCCCAGCGAGACGGCGGGAAGACGCATCTCCTAGCCCGACCAGAGCCTCGGCCGAAGCCCACTCTGACTGGCCTACTATGGCTGGTCCGACCGGCCTTACAACGGTTTTCGGCACAAGCCGGCCCAACCGTCCTGCTATGGATGGTCCGACCGACCAGGAGCAGGGGATCTCTCATGGCAAGTGCAAGATATTTGAGGCCGATACAGACACGTCCCCATCGGCCAAAAATGATAGAAGCAAGACCATGACACCCGGCACCCATCCTCAGTCATCATGGGCGCCCTCAGGTATGTCCAAGTGACAAAAGAGGAGGTTGCACCGCTTGCAGGCATAAGAGATACGAGAAGAGGAGGCCGAGGAGGCACGGAGCGCATTTTTTGAGGAAATCCATCCTCAACCCACGGTGAAGAAAGTCTGGAGACCTAGGCCGGTCATGGTCAATGACTCGGCCCCCGTTGTTAGCTCCGACGACGATGACTTGCTCGACGACGACTACACTCCCGTCTCCAAGGGGCCCGCTCCTCAAGCGATGGACATCGGTGTCGTCATGTTACCTTTCAAGTTCGCTCCACTACAGGAGGAGGCCGGAGTCACACAACTAGACCTTGGACCACGGGACACCATATTCGAGAAGCCGAGAGACACGAGCCGTCACCTGAGACCTCTCTACATAAGGGGGCACATCGACGGGAAGCCTATCTTGAGGATGCTCATCGATGGCGGCGCCACCGTGAACCTAATGCCGTACTCCCTTCTAAGGAAGCTCGGCAAATATGACATTGACCTGAAGAAGACAAATGTTACCCTCAACAGCTTCAACGGTGACACGACGGAAGCCAAAGGAGTACTGTCCCTAGAACTGACATTAGGGAACAAGACGCTACCCACCGCTTTCTTCGTCATCGACGTGCAAGGTAATTATAATGTATTGCTTGGGAGTGATTGGATCCACGCAAACCAATGCGTGTCGTCTACCTTGCACCAGCACCTCATACAATGGGATGGTGACGAAGTCGAGATAGTACATGCAGACTGATTGGCCCATGTTAGCTTGGCCGATGCATCCAATAACACCGCCCATGATGAGATAGAGGGTTTGTCGGGACGAGACCTCTCGGATTATGATTTTGTCAGCGTATCAGAGGGTAGGTTCGTTCCTATTTCTGTAAAGCCGGCCGGTGTGGCTTGGTTGTGTCTAAGATAGTAGAATGTCTAGTGCTAATCTTGATTGGCTAAAGTCTCGTGTAGAGCAATATCGGTCTTCTCAAGACAGTATTGCTGAAGCCATTGAAGATTTTAGCAAAATAGAGAAACTAGGTCAAGGCTTCTCATCGCTCGACCTTTTGGAACAAGTAGACATAGGAGATGGTAGTGTTACGAGGCCGACATTTGTAAATCAGAATTTGAATGACGATGTAAAGGCCGAAGTAATAAAATTGCTTCGATCGTATGTTGATTGCTTCGCATGGGACTACAACGAGATGCCGGATTAAGCCGAGAGCTTGTTGAGCACCGGCTCCCCATCAAACTAGGTTTTAGGCCTTAAAAACAGCCACCGTGCCGCTTCAATTCAGCCATCTATGACCGAGTTAAAGAGGAGGTTGAACGTTTATTAGAGGCATGTTTTATTAGGCCATGCAGGTACGCGGAATGGGTCGCTAACATCGTGACTGTCGAGAAGAAAGAGAGTGGCAGGATCTGCATCTGCGTCGACTTTAGGGATTTGAACAAAGCCACTCCAAAAGACAAGTATCCCATGCCAATAGCCGACATGTTGATCAACGATGCCTCGGGACACAAGGTACTAAGTTTTCTTGATGGCAATGCTGGTTATAATAAAATCTTCATAGCCGAAGAGGACGTTTTTAGAACGGCCTTTCGCTACCCTGGCTTTGTCGGCTTGTTTGAGTGGGTAGTAATGGCGGTTGGTTCAAAGAATGCTGGCGCCACATACCAACGTGCCATGAACTTAATCTTTCATGAATTTCTATGAGTTATGTTAGAGGTTTATATAGATGATGTTGTGGTCAAATCAGATGCTATGGAGAACCACCTCACCGATTTAAGAGTTGCTTTCGAAAGAATGCGCCAGTATGGCTTAAAAATGAACCCACTCAAGTGTGCTTTTGGCGTGTCGGCGGGTAAGTTCTTGGGATTCATGATCCATGAAAGAGGCATTGAAATTGATCGTAAGAGGCTTGAGAAAATTAGAGGATGTGTAGCGCCGACAGGTAAGAAAGATGTGCAGAAACTGCTAGGCAAGGTTAATTATTTGCGACGATTTATATCTAACTTGTCTGGCAAAATTGATGCTTTTGTCTCCATACTCCGGCTAAAAAATGAGGTCGAGTTCACTTGGGGGCAAGTCAGCAACGCGCCTTTGAGAAAATCAAAGAATGCTTATCGATGCCGCCAGTAGTAAGGGCGCCAAAGGTCGGGATTCTGTTTTAGCTTTAAGTTGTCGCGGAGGAGAGTGTGACTGGAGCCGTGTTGACTCAAGACATTGATGGAAGAGAGTACATCATCACCTTCTTGAGTCATCGACTTCTGGATGCTGAGACAAGGTACGTGTTTGTGGAGCATTTGTGTTTATCTCTTTATTGTGCATGTACCAAATTGCGTCACTATCTTCTCCCTAGCACATGTGTTGTCACTGGCCAAACGGATGTCATAAAATACATGTTGCAAAAGCTGATTCTAAGTGGTAGAATCGGCAAGTGGGCATATGCGTTAATTGAATACGATTTGTCTTATGAACCGTTGAGAGCTATGAAAGGCCAAATCATTGCTAACTTTAGAGTGGATCACCATGTAGATGTCAATTGGAGCAACGAGGTCGCTTTAATTGAGGTATTACGATGAAAACTTTATTTTGATGGTTCGACTTCCAAAAATGGCCAAGGTGTTGGTGTGGTGCTCGTATCACCAAGTGGTATGCACTTTGAGAACTCGGTCACTTCTAGATTTTCATTCAACTAATAATCAAGCCGAATATGAAGCCCTATTGATAGGTATTGAGTTGTTAAACTCCATGGGTGTGAAATATGGTCGTGCATATGGTGATTCTTTATTAGTTGTGCAACAAGTAGACATGCTTTCTCAATGTTTTAACGGTCTACTAAATAGCTACTTGGATAAGTGTTTAGACCTAATCGCTACCTTTAACGATTTTAAGATTACTCGTGTATCTAGAGAGGCCAACTCACTTGCAAATGACTTGGCTCCACAAGCATCAGGCTATCAAATTAGGAAAGGTAAATTCTGCACACGAAAAAAGCCAATGTTTGGAGACGATGTATCATCCGAGAGTACTAACATCGGTCTGACCGGCCTTGTAAGCACGGTCATACCGCACTTGCATTCTAGGTCCAACCAGCCATGTCATGCTGGTCAGACCGACACGTGCTAGATGACAGGCAATAGCCGGTTGAAGCAGGCCAACTTGGCCGGTCCGACCGACTGTTGCCAGGAGGGTTTAGCACTCGGGGGGTATGTCCAAATGAGAAATCTAGAGGCCAATTCTAGTGGGAATTTGGCCATTGCTCCTTTGATCAGTGAGGACGATTGGATGATCCCAATCGTTCAATATTTGAGCAATCCAAGCCAAAAGGTTGATCGGAAGGTTCGGCGATAGGCGTTCAAATTTGTTTTCCTTGACGATGTGTTGTATCACTGGACTATTGATGGAGTACTTTTGAAGTGTTTGGACTCTGATCAAGCTAGAGTTGCTGCAGGTGAAGTCCATGAAGGGCTTTGCGATACTCATTAGTCAGCCCCAAAAATGAGTTGGATGCTCAAAAGGGCGGGGTTTTATTTGCCGACCATGACTGAGGACTGTTTTAAATACTATAGAGGATGTGAGACTTATCAAAGGTTTGGTAATATTCAGCTATCACCTGCATCGATGTTCAATCCTATTATCAAACCATGGCCATTTCGAGGCTGGAGCTTAGACTTCATCGGCCAAATTCATCCTCCATCTTTAAAAGGGCATCGGTTCGTGTTGATAGGAACAGATTACTTCACCAAATGGACCGAGGCTGTGCCGCTCAAGAACATGACTCACAACGAGGTAATTGATTTCATCTTGAAATACATTATACACAGATTCAGCATTCCCCAAACTCTCACTACAGACCAAGGTACTTCGTTTGTTGCTAAGGAGGTGAGGGACTTTGCCTAATACTATTGGATCAAATTGGTAAACTCTTCCCCATATTATGCTCAAGCAAATGGTCAGGCCGAGTCTAGTAACAAAACTATGATTAAGCTAATCAAGAAGAAGGTTGAAGAGTTTCAAAGAGGTGGCATGAGGTGCTTTCCGAAGCTTTATGGGCTAGTAGAGTTGCGAGGCACGGTGCCACTAAAGTCAGTCCGTATGAGTTAGTATATGGACAAGAAGCCGTTCTACCGGTAGAGGTTGATCTTGGCTCACTTAGATTTCTTAAGCAAGATGGCTTATCAGTTGACGAATATGAGACACTTCTAAAGGATTTTACCATCAGGTACTAAATGCTCAAAATTTGGTAAATGGTCACCTAGTTGGGAAGGACCTTTTAAGGTAGTCGAAATTGCTCCAAGCAATGCATATGAGTCTTTACAAGGAGAGCAATTTCGAAGGGCTTTGAATGGTAGATATTTGAAAAAGTACTTCCCAAGTGTGTGGCAAAATGCTTGAAGTGTTAAACGGACGATATTGAAAGTATCGCCCGAGGCATGTCATGCTTTTAGCTCGCTAAGTTTGCTAAAAGGCAGGGGGGCATGTGTTTATAGCAAAAATGGCATTAATGGTCAAACTAGGCAAATAATGAAAAATGGTATTTTTGACCGAAAATGTGTCAAACCTGGAAATTAAAAGGCCGGTCTGACCGGCTATAGTAGGATGGTCCAGCCAACTAGGTCTGGTCAGACCGGACCCATGGGCTCGGCCAGACCGGTCAGGGTTCAGAATATGGATCCAAGAAGGATTCGAGCTATTTTTACCCAAATCTTATCCTAATAGAGTTTTGGCTGAATCTTACTCTATCTCTAGCCAGGGATAACTAGCCCACCCCCTATAAATATTAGGGACAAGGACGATTCAAGCCCTCTC
Source organism: Zizania palustris (assembly GCA_019279435.1). Taxonomy (NCBI): domain Eukaryota; kingdom Viridiplantae; phylum Streptophyta; class Magnoliopsida; order Poales; family Poaceae; genus Zizania; species Zizania palustris. The sequence continues at coordinate 30,408,607 of JAAALK010000285.1, read as the reverse complement.
TCCAATCTCAAAAAATCCAAAGCCCTAGCTTTGAATCACATTTACTTCCTTTATTTTCCGCATCTTCGTGGGTTTTCTTGGAAGCCCTCCATCTGCCGCGTCCGTAATCACGGTAACCCTTGCTGGTTCTCTTGTGAACCTCCCGTTAATGCACGTAATGAATTGCTATCCAATTTATCAGTTTTTATCACCATACTTTGTAATTCGGCCCCTTGCCGAATTGTATTTGATCTTCAGGTGTTTTGTAGATCAATTGCCTTCCTAAACATCTCTGCAAAGTTTGGAGGCGACTGAAGATTATTTGCTAAGGTTACCGAGGTTTATAAGATTGGATCTATTACTTTGGTCCGACCAGCGTTGAGATACCGGGCTGACCAGACGTCGTCACGCCATTGTCGGCAACAGTCGGTCAGACCGACAGTACTCCACCGGTCTGACCGGGACCCTCTGCACCGGGCCCGCCGAAGCCGAAGCCCAAGCCCGTCGAAGCCCTAACCACTGAAGCCCTGCGCGCCAGAGCTCCACACGTTCGAAGGCCAAAATTCAGAGATCCCTTCACCCGGTGTGACCGGGGTAGCACAGTCGGTCCAACCGAAGAAGCTTTGCGAGTCAGACCGCTGGAGCCACACCTCGCATCAACCGTCGGGACTCCGCCCGGAGCCCCTTCGCAGTCTTCTAGTCCGACCGAGGCTATACCTCCGGCCTGACCGGGCCTGAGGCCGAAGGTGCCCTAGGGACCCTTCAGGCCAATTTCTGCTGTAACCCCGAATCGGCCTCCGAAATTGCCGATTCCAGGTATTTTGATCATTTTACTACTGTTTACATTGTTACTAGTACTTTTTGGCCAATTGGATTGAAATATTAATTATTTATCTGATTGCTTGGTGACTCCAAACCCCTTGTCACTATCCGGGGTAGTCGGAACACGGCGTCGGTATCGTTGCGATACTTTTGGACGTCGAACCGTACCAAGTGCGGGGGCACATTTATGCATCAACAACTACCTCATCAAACCAAAGACTCTAACTCCGATAAGCTTGCCATATCTCATAAACATAAAATGCGGCAATTGCTACATCAATCCGAATAGACGTAATCATAATGATAAGCAAAAACTGTTTCATCATAATCAACACTTTGAATATTTTGAAACCTTTCGCCTCCAATAGTGCCCAAATAGATGCGAACATTTCCATCAACATATTTTTCCTTAAAATCCAATCCCACTCAACAGTTTTTATGCCATTAGGTGGATCCACCAAGTTCCAAACTTGGTATCCTTATATGGACTCCAATCTGTCTGGATCAGAACTTCCGATCCAGCATCGGATTTTCCGATCTGACTCATCTATCGCAAACTCTGTCTAGCATCGGAACTTCTGATCCACATCAGAACTTCTGACCCAGCAAATATCAGAACTTTCGATATCTATCGGAACTTCCGAAGTTCTGCAAATAGAAACATATCCAATCTGTTCTAATTCGGATCTTAATGGTTCCAAACCATTTTTCAGATTTTGGTCCCATCACTCTCATAGATGGAACTCTATTTAAAGTGAGAGCGTCAGTTTCTAGAGCATTGCCTCAAAAGGATGATGAAAGATCAGCGCGTCAACTCATGGCTCAAATATTCATCTCCACGATCCATTCGTAGAAATTTATTTATCTTGCCCATATGATTTTCTACTTCACATAAGAGCTCCTTGAACATTTCAAAGGACTCCCACTTACATCTTATCAAGTAGATACATCTACTTAAAGTCATCAAAAAAGTGATAAAGTACTAGAACCCTTTCCTAGCCATGTGGCTCATTGGACCATATACATCAGTATGTACTATGTCCAATAGCTCACTTGTCCTCCCACTAACACTTAATGAAAGTCACCTCTTGTCATCTTGTCAAGTAGATAAGATTCACACGTGTCATATGATTCAAAATCAAATGACTTCAAAAGTTCATCACTATGAAGCTTTTGCGTCCGCATCCCATTTATATGACCTAAGCAACAATGCCTGACGTGGGTAGGATTCAAATCATTGAGTCATCGTTTCTTTGTCCTAACGTTATAAACATGCGCTTTTTCAAGACTCAAAACGTACAATCCATTCACTAATGGACAAACGCCATAAAGAAAACCATTCGAGAATATCGAACAACTCTTGTTCTTTATTACGAGTTAAAAATATCTTCTCCTAAACATGAAGAAGAGATTATGTCTTTGCCTAAGGCGGGAATGAAATAACAATTATTCAATTCCTAATCTAGTCTTGACAGTAGTGGTAGTGAATAAACATCGACGGCCAACACTGCAACACTTGCACCATTTCCGACATGGACATCCATCTCACCACTAGCGCACTTCTTTGACCTACTCAGCCCCTGCAACAATTTGCAAGTATGAATCATGAAACTGGTATCATATACCTATGAATCATTTTGATGAGTAGCAAGTTTAACTGTTAATACCTAAAGCGGAAGTCGTACTTCCCTTCTTTTTCTACTCTTCTAGCTATACCTTGCAGTTGCGCTTCCAATGCCCAGGCTTGTGGTAATGGTGGCACTCATCAGAGTTGGCAGGACCTGACCTGGACTTTCCAGTCGGCTCAGTACTAGAGATCAAATCTATAGACTTAGCCTTTTTCCTCCTTCTCCTTTTACCCTCCTTCTGAACAACCATCACATGGTTCAGAATCTTTCTGATACTTTCCTCAGCATCTTTTAGCATCCCATGCAACTCAGCTAGAGTCTTCTCTAGTCCAACCATGTTGTAGTTCATGATGAATGGCTCAAAGCTCACTGGGAGCGAATGGAGAATAACATCAATAGCGAGGTATGGATCTAGTGGAGTGCTCAGTCTCTCTAGAGTCTCCACGCGACCAATTATCTTGATCACGTGAGGGCTCACTGGGCTCCCTTCAGCCAGCCTACTACCAAACAAGCATTTAGACACATTGTATCTTTCTGCCCTTGCTTGATCCTAAAACATGATCTTAAGCCCTGCAATCATATCGTAAGCATCACATTCCTCATACTGTTTCTGAAATAGAGAGGACATGCAGTCAAGCATCAGGCAGCTGACATCCATGAAATCACTAGCATACTTCTCATAAGCACGCTTATCTGCTGCAAAAGCATCCTCTCCTAGTTCATCAGGGTGGGGTTCCTCTAGAACATAATCCTTTTTCTCTTGCTCGAGAACAATTATCAAGTTTCGATACCAATCCATAAAGTTCGTTCCAGACAATTTATCTCTTTCAAGAATAGATCGCAAATTAAAAACTAGAGTGCTCTTAACAGTAGACGTAGTAGGTGCCATGATCTACAAAAGATTAAATGTGAGGTTTAGCATTGTTGGTGGAACAGATTATGCTAATAGGTTCTATAAGATGAAGAACTGACAAACGAAGTGTTTGTGAATGCGGACTATCTCCAGCCTCCGAATAGGATAATAGCTCGAATTAGTTTGAAGTGGTGTATTGAATATCTGAATATTCGATGCCTATTACAGGGTGAGAAAGGGGGTATTTATAGGTACAACCTCTGAGGAAAAGACCTTTTTACCCCTCAATTACAACCGACATAGTAGACACTATTTCGGTATCCCAAATAGGGTTAATATGGTAAAATATATTCGAAGGATGTTGACAGAGTAGACGTCCCACCCTTTTGGTTGTTTCCCATTCTGGAGGGGAAGCCTTTTGGAGGGTCTCTTCAGACCAGAACCCGGATGGACCCTGAGACTTCAAGTCCTTCAACCCGGAGAAAAGTCTTGGGCTCTGAGATTATGATTTAGCTTTATCTTGGAATCTTGAGGATCATGAGGATGAAGTATTTTCCCCCAACATTAGCCCCTCGAATACGCTTCTCTGCCTAGCCTGTACAACAAGGAGAGCAGTATACGCAAGAAATATTTTCATTCTTGGGGACTTAGAAAAAATTTAAGGTATTATAACCATTCGAAGCGTCTTCAACATTGAAGGTGTATTGAATCTAGACTTCGAGCTTGAACCTCCGTATGATCACTCTGAAAGAAAGTGAACCGTTATGATTGCAGTGCATCGCAAAGAGCCATTATTTTTGTGTCGTTACTCCTCAAATATCCGTTAGACCTTTCGAGAAAGCAACAGACGCAAAGATTTACGGCGGGTTCACACTATTTCATCTTTTGGCCCCACCTGTTAGTGACAAGGGTTGGATCTGCATGTGTGAAAACATACATGAATCATGCTAAACGAGAACAGAGTAGTTATAAAAGGGGAATGTGACCGGCAGAGGAAAGCTTTTACAAAGCTTCAGTGCTTAAGCCTTTCCACAATTCCATCTTCAACCTTTCTCTCCAATACTCTCGAGCATTCCTCCAATGGCGAGAACCAGCGTGAAAGTGCCGACGGCGGTAGGTACCTTGCCATAGAGGCAAGCCTGGGCCGCATCTGTAGTGGCGACAATGGCGAGAGTGCCTAGGGTTTCTTGGCCCAAGAACCCACGGGAACTCCGCCCACCGTCCAAGAAGCCACTGAAGCAAACATTCATCCTCGGGCGATAAACTTGCTCGGTGGAATCCATCGAGGATGCGGTGAGCACGAAGTTAGGTCCTGGAAGGAGGACTCAAGTTCCAGAGCGGAGAAGTCATCATCTTCGAAGATTTATTTGAAGCAGGACTAGGCCTTCCTTCAATAGATTTCTTAGCAGAAGTGCTAGAGATGTTCCATAGCACTCTACCGCAGTTGTCTCTGAACACCATAGCCAGATTAGCTATCTTCGAGTGGGCCTCTGAGCTGAAGGATGCGAGGGGAGGTCCGAAGTATTCGCGGCTACCCATGAATCTTCGTGCTAACCGAAGCTGCAAAATGGGCCTAGGGACTCCAAGTGGTTAGTGGCCTTTGGGAGCGTCAACTTTCAGCTCTGGAAAGAACACCTGAAGAACTTCCCGGTGAAGGCGATTAACGACCGGTGGTATTATGACTGGATACTTCGATGGTTTTATGCCGAGGTCGGAGAATACTCCAGGCTTGCCGGTCCCTTGCAAGAAATATGGTACCGGAGAGAGGCAGAAGTGACTCCGGACCCAAACCTGCTTTCAACGTGGCTTGGGTTATTGTCTTTAGTGGCCAAGCACATGAGTATGTGGGACTTGGCCGAAGAGTTCATCGCCCTCCGGATACCTCCTCTTGGGGTCGACAGGCCTATTGTATTCCAGAGTGCTTAAGAGGCGGAGCTTCGAACCCTAGGTAAAATCTTTGTATCTCCTACATTAAGATTAGTCAGAATAACTATAGTATTCTTAATAGATTGTTACCTTATTTCAGCGGCTCTATTGGCCTTAGCCCTGGAGCAAATAGCTCAGGCTGTAGAACGAGTGCTCGGAGCCCCTACTGCTATGGAGAAGCAATGGAGAATCAAGCTGGTTGGAAGTTGGGAATGCTCGAACCGAGTGTGGAGTATGCTCGTGATGGAGGCTCCTCTGTCTAGCCTTGACTCAGCAGGGTAGTCTCTCGAAAGAGGAATGCTACCACTGGGACCTCCAAGGCTGCGAGGACTCTAGTAAAGAAGGCGGTGCCGAAGGCCAAGCTCCCTTCGCCTCCATTTTCTCCATCTTCGCTCAACATTCAGAGCTCTTCTTCAGAGGAGTCTGAAGAGGAAGAGACTTTGGAGGTACGCATGGGGAGGGAGCTTGAAGATCTCTTGCTTAAAGGTGACGAGGAGGATTCTCGGGTTGTGGCTAAGGATCCCCCTCGGGAAGCAGTTGAAATAACTCCAACTGCCGAGGATGTGGCAGTGATCCACCCTGAGCCTACCGGGGTTCAAGGAATAGAGCCAAAAAATCTCAGCTCCCGGTGATCGGAGTGGTAGCAGCAGAGGCCAGGGCTTCAACGTCCGCTACTCCAGCGCAAACCTCAGGTGAGGAACTCGAAGAATACCTCCTAATGTATGAATTTTTGGGGGACCCCGAAATCCTCCCTCAGAATCAAGATGAAGGTAGGCCTTCAATCGTTATTCTTTGAAGTTCTTGAAATAATTTCATTGAACCAACAATATCTTACTAGATAATTGACAAATACCTTGTGTTTTGTAGATGCTTCAAGGAGCAGCATTTCTCTAACCAAAGATGGAGCTTCGACTCCCATTGGAGATAAGGCTCTGGTCGTAGCGGTAGCTCCGTGACTGGAGTTACTTTGGACGAGGTGGCTCCGTCCGGTGGAACCACTCTTGTAGGGTGATCCCCTCCGACCGAGCTGGTGGCTCCGGTTTTTGTGCCGGGGAGAGGTAAGGGCAAGACTTGTCCTGAGCCTCTTCCCTCTTTAACGGCAACACCATCGACGAATGACCCTTTGGTAGGCACTTCAGAAGAAGACCCTACTGAAGATAACAAAAGAGACCTGTCCCGGCTCCCGCTAATGGCTCCATTCTTGGAGTAGCGGATAGGGCTTCGAACCCTCTTGGAACCTTTGGCTGAAAATAGCCAAGAGGTTGGGAGCTCCGAGCTGGTCTCCATTTTGAGCGAGGCTAGCGGATCGGAGCTCGACCTAGCCCATGAAAGGGCTACCCTCCAGGTATGCAACAAGCATAAAGTATATTTAACTTATTGAAATTACATCATACTTATTTTGCTTTTTTGCAGCAATTTGTCCTTGCTAGAGCTGCAACGACTTCCAATGAGCTCGAAAATAATCGGCTCAAAAGGAAGGTTATGATGCTTCAAAGGGCACTTAAGGGCTCCGAAGATAAATCTCTGCGACTGGAGGAAGAACTCATCGAGGAGCGGAGGACCAAAGTTATGTCAGAGGAAGCGCTCCGAACAGAGCAGCAGACTCATGCCCAACTTGCCTCTTCCATAGAAGAAATCCAAGCAGAGCGCACGGTGTTGAGGGCTGAAATCGAAAAACTTCGTGCAGCAGAGGCAACTTCCGGGGCTGAGCACGTAGAGCTCCGAGGGTTTCTTAAACAAGCGCTAGTTCAGAAGAATTATTTAATGTCGAAGACAGCCAAAATATCCTCCATTTCCACCACCTGATAACGGCCGAGAAGAGGCACAACTTGGCGGCTGATCAGACCATGGACACCCTTAGGGGTGTTCTGGAGTATTTTGGAATGGTGTGCCCATCTTCCTCAGTTGCGGTGGACACCGCTTAAGATGATCCAAGCGGCGGCCAAGATGATGAAAGGCTCTAGGACCCGCTACAGAGAGATGTCCGGGCAAGTAGCTGGGATCGGAGTCCTTTGACACCTCGAAGCCATCGAGGTCTCTATTGCTCCGGTGAAAGGTTCGACGCCAGCAAGCTTCTCCGACGAAGGGTTACTGCGACCATCATTGGATGTGGCTTTGGCTTGGGAAGCCTTCCGGGCAACCTAGAAAGCAGACAACGAAGCTGTGGCCAAGGCTTGGATCGACGAAGCCCGTCGGTAGAGGCTAGCTTAGACGAAGCCTCCGGCTCCAACTCCACCAACTGCTTCGCCTCCCGACACAAAGGTCTAGCCTCTAGTATGCTTAATTATGTACAAGAGATCTTGTAATGCTCTTATTTTAATGAATGAAAAGTCCTTGCTTGAATGTTTGTTTTTAGGTTTTGCTACATGCTTCGGATTTTGATCTCGAAGTATTAGAGCTTAATGAGGGGCTTCGCCAACAATGGGCTATCCTCAAAAGCTTGAGGCCTTACAGGCGCTCGTGATTTTCGGTTCCTCGAGGGGAGCAAGGGAAATAATACTCGATGTTTGTAGCGAAGTTATTTCTTATATTAAAGAAGAGGATAAGGTAATAGAATCTTCATCCTCAAAGTATGTAGATTGGTCCGACTTGGAGTACCAAGTCGAAGACCCAATGGAGCCTAGCTCCGAATGACTTCTAACCTAGGGCGAACTTCAAGAAGAGCAGAAAAAGCTGAGGGCTTCGAAGAAGAAGGGCACTTAGACCAAAAGAAAAGTTTTGAGAACTCTATGCTCCGACGACTGAATTGGTCCTGGAGGTAGCTATAGAGGTCGGAGGGGTCTCCATTTTTATTTAGTCTTAGATAATAATTTTTTATGATTACAATGATTGTAATATGATTAACCATGTAATACAAATTGTCTGAGAAGCCTCACTTGATTGTGCCTCACTGCCATGCCCCTCCTTGTGTGTGGGGGACCATACGCAATGCGATAAGGTCCGTCGTACACAATGCTTGGTATAATAAAATTGATGCTTCGCAAACAATACTTGATAATCATGAATTCGACTCTTTCATACAGTTCTTCGAATTGTATGTTCATATTATAATGTTTATAATCTTAGAGCCTCAAATTTATACATTGGATCTCCGAAATTGGTCACTTAGGACTCTTAATGTGTTTCATTTGGCCATAGCCTTGAAACCTTATTACTTGGTCGCCTTCGACTCTTTTACATATGCTTCGAACCTGGAGGGTCAGAAATCTGCTTTTTTAAAGTCCTTAGACTCTTCTACGGATGCTATCAAGCCGAGGCCCAGAATCCGTAGGCTTTGGCCACCTTCGGCTCTTTTATAGATGCTTCGAACCCGGAGGATCAGAAATTTGTTTTTTAAAGTCCTTAGACTCTTCTACGGATGCTATTAGGCCGAGACCTGGAATTCATAGGCTTTGGCCAGCTTCGGCTCTTTTATAGATGCTTCGAATCCGGAGGGTCGGAAATATGTTCTTTTAAAGTCCTTAGGCTCTTCTACGGTTGCTATCAGGCCGAGGCCCATAATCCATGGGATTTGGCCACCTTTGGCTCTTTTACAGATGCTTCGAACCCGGAGGATCGAAAATATATTCTTTTAAAGTCCTTAGACTCTTCTACGGATGCTATCAGGCCGAGGCCTAGAATCCGTAGGCTTTGTCCACCTTTGGCTCTTTTATAGATGCTTTGAACCAAGAGGATCATAAATCTGTTCTTTTAAAGTCCTTAGACTCTTCTACGGATACTATCAGGCTGAGGCCTGGAATCCGTAGGCTTTGGCCACCTTCGGCTCTTTTACAGATGCTTCAAACCCGGAGAATCGGAAATCTGTTATTTTAAAGTATTTAGACTCTTCTACGGATGCTATCAGGCCGAGGCTAGGAATCCGTAGGTTTTGTCTACATTCGGCTCTTTTACGGAATCCCTGAACCGATGGTTCAAAGGCCATTTGTTGGGTTATAATTAAAGATGCTTACCTCCACAAGAATCTCCGCTCCTCTCATGCATCCACTAGGGGTAGAGAATATTTGAAGAGTAAGCATAATTCGAACCTCAATCTTTATTTATTTTAAAAAGGTACTTTACAATTGATTACAAGGATCCCCTAGGCATAATAACATTTAAGGTGCTCTGCATGCCATGCATGTTTTAATTCTTCCACTTCTAAATTAGCTAATTTAAAAGATCTGGGCACCCTGAACATAGGATAATATATGGTCCTTCCCATTTGGTTCCTAATTTCCCTGGAGCAATTACACTTCGTAGTACAAAATGACCTGGTCTAAGTTCATTAACTTTTACCTTCGAGTCATACCATGCCTTCGTATGGTCTTGGTACTTTGTTAAATTGGCGATAGCTCAAAGTCTTGTTTCATCATTATCTTCGGGCTCCGTTGCGCGAAGGGATCCACCTTTCAGCTCCATTGGAGTCATGGCCTCATCTCCGAACAATAACCTGAATGGGGTGAATCCTATGGACCTAGCTTGAGTGGTCCGAATGGACCATAAAATCTTAGGAAGCTCTTCAGTCCATAGCCCCATTGCCAGCCCAACAATGCTTCAATTTAAGATGGACAGAATATTTCCATTGGCACGCTCGATGGCTCCGTTGGATTGGGGGTGACGAATGGCTGCAAAGCACAATTTAATGCCTAGTCCTTCGCAGAATTGTCTAAAAGGTCTGGCTTCGAATTGGGTGTCATTATCGATTGTCAACTCTCTAGGCACTCTGAACCTGCAAATAATATTCTGCCAAAAGAATTTCTACACATTTTTTGAAGTGATAGAAGTTAAGGGTTCAGCTTTGACCCATTTAGAAAAGTATTCGATTGCTACCACTGTGAATTTCAGTACGCCCTTCGCCATTGAAAAAGGACCGATGAGATCCATTCCCCATCGTGCCATTGGCCATACCGGAGCAATGACTTGAAGGGGTGTCAGATGACGATGGATTCGTCTTCCCATCCATTGGCACCCTTGACAGGTTCGAACCAATGATTCTGCATCTCTTACAATTGTTGTCCAATAAAGCCCCTGGCGAAGTGTTTTGCCTACTAAAGCCTGAGGGGCTAAGTGGCTACCACACAAGCCTTCATGAATTTCCCGAAGTATATCTTAGCCTTTAGGTTGTGAGATACATCGGAGTAGAGGAGAACATACTCCGGATTTATAAAGTACTCCGTTGACAAGCTTATAATTTCAGACCCTTAACTAGAGCCTTTGTAAATCTGGGCCTTCTAGTGAAGTTGTATTGTTTTGCAAGAAATCCAATATTGGACTCTTACAATCAATGACCGGAATGCAAAGGACATCTGTGGAGGGTGGTTGATGCACCGAAGGTTTAATAAGTTCCTCATAAAAATCCCCTTCCAGGACATCCACTGCTCCAACTGCAGCCTTTGCCAAGACATCTGCAAGCTGATTATCTGCTCGAGGGATGCTTTGGATGGATATTCCTTTGAATAATGCTTCCGTCTTGCAGATTTCTTCCAAGTATTTCACAATATGTGGATTCCTAGCTTGGAAGCTTTTGTCAACAATGCCCTGCAATAACTTGGGAATCTATTTTTATTACAATTCTAGTTGCTCCAAGTGCTCTTGCTTTTCGGAGACCAAGCAAGATTCCTTCGTATTCTACAATATTGTTAGTGGACTTAAAGTTGAGCCTTGCAGAATACATTTCTTTTTGCCCTAAAGGTGATATTGTTACGGCTTCGGCACTAGCCCCAGATGTCTAGTAGGCTCCATCAGAGAATATTTTCCATAATCCTTCACAGGGTTCTTCTAGAGCACAAACTGCAGATGGAGTCCACTCGGCCACAAAGTCAGCTATAACTTGGGATTTAATAGTTGTTCTTGCAGTGAAGGAAATGCCCATGGCGGCTAGCTCGACAGCCTATTTTCCAATTGTTGGCGTAAAAGATTACGCTAACAGGTTCTCGAAGATTAAGAACTAACAAACGAAGAGTTTGTGAGATGGACTATTTCAAGCCTCCGAATTGGATAATATCTCAAAGTAGTTCGAAGTTGTATATTGAATAACTGAGTATTTGATCCTCATTACAGGGTGAGAATGGGGTATTTATAGGTAAAAATCATAAGGAAAAGACCTTCATACCCCTCAATTACAACCGACATAGTGGCGGTAGTGGCGGCGGCGCCTGCGGGGAATCCCCAATAGTCCGGCCCTCACGACCTTCTTCCGGCTTCAGCAAAATACTCCGATCAGTCATACAGTTTGGGACCATCGACCTGCACGAAGAAATCTATTGCAACGACGACCACCAGGAAGATAAGCCTGGGATTAAAATTCATCAACCTGGTTCAGAAGAAATTCCTTCGCCTCGGATCAGAGAAGTGATCATCTTCGAGGCTTTCTTCGAGGTAGGATTAGGACTTCCGGTAGTGGACTTCCTTTTAGAGGTACTAGAGCTCTTTCATGTTACTCTTCCTTAGTTGTCCCCAAATGCCATAGCACGTCTTGCGATCTTCGAATGGGCAATGCGAGCTGAAGGTTGTGAAGGAAGGGCGGAGATCTTCGCAGCACTCCACAAGGCTTCCTGCCAGCCGAAGACTTATCTAGGTAGCCGAAGACTTATTTGGCAGTATCAACTTCCTGCTCCGGGATGAATTCCAGACTCGATTTCCAGCGAAGACCATCAACGCTAGATGGTACACATACTAGATTCTTCGCTGGTTCTACACCAAAGTGGGAGTAGACAGCACCTTAGCCGGGCCTCTGAAAGACTTGTTTTTCTAGAGGGAAGCCGAAGTTCACCCGGATCTGGGCCAGCTCGAAGCTCATCTCAACCTGCTTAAAAAAATAAGCCACCGCATGAGCATGCGAGACTTAGCGAAGGAGTTCATCGGGCTCCAGATTCTGCCTCTGATGGCCAACTGGCCTATTAACTTCGAAGATAATCCGGGGGGTGGGCTCCGAGAAATCTCTTTGAGCTCTGCAGGTAACTTCAGAAACTACAAAATATTTCATATGTAATAATTTCATAAGAAATGATATAACTGAGATAAAAACATATCTTTCAGCTCCACGCGCCACCTTGACTTCAGAGCAAGTTGTACGGGCTTCGGAGAAGATTCTCGGAGCCCCTACCCTCGCTGAGAAGGAATGGAGGTTGAAACAGGTGGGCAGTTGGGAGCGGTTCAACCGATAATGAAGTGTACTCGGTGTTGACGCTCCTTCACTTCCGGACTGGAGCACTTCAGAGCCTGGTCCTAGGAAGAGGAAAGCGGAAGCCGGGACTTCGGCGCTAACCAAGACTCATGTGAAGAAGTTGTAGGACCGAAAGTAGCGACTAGAGGGGGGCTGAATGGGCGCCTAAAAAAATTCTTTCGAATCAATGGCCTGCTCCCAACACCCAACGCACCTCAACAGACTTAGCAAAGAGAGATGAACAAATCAACAGAGCCTAAAATGATCTAGCCTTAAAATGACCGGTGTCCTAAACAAAAGACACCAACACTGTGCTTAAAGGCAGATTAACAGAGCATTTAAAACATGGTCATCTCAAGCTTCATGAAGGTAAATCATCACAGGTTTTTAACTTGAGTGCACGTAAAAAGAGATGAAAGTTTACTATTCAAAATTTGTCTCATGTTATAAACTTGACGAAGCTTGTGCGATGTGAACATGCGAAGCCTAAAGTAGTCGAAGCCGGTTCGATGCAGTCATGCGAAGCCCGTGGTCTTAAAAGTTGAAGACTATCCGAAGCCTGTACAAAGCCCTTGAGCAAAGCCTATAAACGTGGACGTTGAAGTCTGACCAGAGGCTGACCGAAGCCTGACCGAAGTTTGCTTCGACTTCGTTACACTTTGGAGTCCACCGACATTAGCTCCGACTTCGACAAGCTTTGGAGCTTCGGAGCGAAGCCCTTCTGAATATCGTGAGAAAGAGCTGAAATATGACAGCGAAGTATGCTTCGATAAAAATCCGACACTGCTGCATGCCTTTGTTGTCTACCTTCAGAAACGACAGCTGCTAAACAGCAAGTGGGACCGACAACATGTTAAATCAGAAACAGCAGATGCCGTGTGCTAGCTTCTTGGAGTCTTACTCAAGCAAGCATTGCACTGCTTCTGTCAAGCATTGGATAGAGAGTAAAAGTGTCGTGCCCCGATTTATCAAAATCGAGACATTATTGAATTTCATAAGAAAAACAATAATACAAGAGGTTCATCATGCGACAATCGTACATACGACAGTATTCATGGTACGCAGACCATACTTATTACATCGGAGTAAAAATTAAATAAGTAAATAAAAGCATGACAAACGCCCTCTTCAAGATCTTCTCTTGACTGGGTCGCTCCTCCAGACCATCCTCGTAGTAAGCATCCTCTGACGTGTGTCCAACGGGTATGAGTACAAAAAGTACTTAACAAGCCACCGCAGATGCAAATAATAATGCAAGGTAACAACAATGGAAGGATAATGGAAAAAAGTGTGGAAAAGTACATTTTTAGTTATTGCATTTAGTGTAGTCAAATTTTATCATGTGTAAATGTAAACATGAACATTAATAACATCATCTAACTCAAGGAGTATGTTTTACCTCCTCGCACAACAGTCCTTACATGTCAAACCATCATGCACATACATATCAAAAGTAATCTAACTGTGGGATGTCACGCAACCCGCCCTTGACCGTGGGCTCGGCTTTTCGAAAAGATTTAAGACTCTGATCAGAGATGTACTACTGTACCCACAAGGCACGCACTCATCCCAAACACCAAAGTGTAACGAGATGACCCATACCACGGGAACTCGTACCAAAACCTCGGCATGAAATGCTCCAAGCGATAACCACCCGCTCTAGGTTTCGCCGGCACGCCGGGCCACATCCCGGCTAACGTCGCACCCCCTTTTGCGCCACATCGGTAAAGGCACCCGCAGGTGTAGCTTGACCCATCTCCAAATGGTGGCCTCGGTTTGGAACACTCCATACCTTAGTGAGGACTTACCCATTAGACTTGTGGTTAGTACGGAAGTGTATTGCAACGGATCCCGCAGACCGATCCTTATAGTGCCCCGGGTGCTACCGACCAATGCCCTAGCTTGCACCCGGAACACACCATGCATACACTCACAACCATAACTCATCACCGACAGAACTCCAAGGATAAGAAGTAATGGGGATCATAATGTCGAACCATGTTGCTACGACTCATTTTTATCCTATAGCGATTGTGTCAATACATTGGACACTAGCTAATAATATTAATCATGTGGTTACAAGGAGGTTAGGCGAGATAGCATGGCTTGGGTTGCACATCAAGGTCGGGGGATCCTAAATAAATATATTGTAAGGGTTCCATTTCACTAATGCATGTATACCCTATGTGTTTTAGCAATAGTTTAATAAAACATGTGTTCAATATGCTCAAAAATGATGTTCGGTGACTTGCCTTGTTCAGCGAAAGGCGAGGGAGGGACTTCCGGGAAGTATTCCGGTTCCTCGGCGGCGTCGTAGTCTTTCCAATATAAATACAATGAAATAAATACAACATTCAATTAAACAATATAAAACCACACAACAAGCACATAGGTTTAAATTTGTTTAATTTAAGAAAAAACAAGTTATTAAGTTTCTGAAATCTATTTTATAAATAATTTTAAAAGAAACTATAAAGAAATATGGCCCTTTCTAAAAGGGATTTTAAATTGTGAAATGATCTCTTTTTAAGCTTTCTAATTAATTTAAAATGAAAGGTTTAGAGAAAACTTAGTGGTTTCATCATATTAACAGGAAATAATTAAATATAAGCCTTACTGAAATTTAAATAATTAAATTTACATTTTTATCCTAATGGCATTTGAATACCTATTTAAATAAGCATGAAAATTTCAAAGTAAACATATTGTTTTTATTGAATGAATGTGTAGAGAATAATATTATAAGTTTTCTGAAATTGAAATGGTAATTTTTGAAGTTAAAATGCGCCAGATATGAATTTTACAAGTTTAAAACAGTTTCTGTAATTTATTTGCAAATTTAAATCTCCTCGGGTCCACGGTGAGCCAGGCCCACGGTGAACCCGCGCACTGTGCGCGTGCGCCGGATCGATCTGGGCCGTTGGATCTAGATCCAACGCGCGAGGGCGAGGCGGGGGAGTTAAAATAACGCGAACGGCTGAGATTAAAAGATCGAACCGGTACGCGATCAACGACTCAGATTAAACATGGGTTTTTAAAACTAACAGACGCGTGAGATTAAAACATACCCCTTCGCTCAGATCCGACGGCGCAGATTAAACCGCACATGGGATTTAATCGGTACCGTTAGATCCAGATCGCACGGCCAAGATCAAATCCGACATGGCACGGGTACTCGACCTGTGCCGGTCGTCTTCTCCGGCGACGGCGAGCGACGGTGGTCGAAACTAAGGCCTAAAACGGAAAGAGGACATTGCGGGGATCACGAGGGTACCTCTGTGGTGGTCCGGGGACGATGGGGCGGGGCCGGCGACGAGGGTAGATGGCGAGGTGGTTTTGGGTCCTTGTCGGCGACGGCGATCCGGCGGAGTTCGGCATCAACGGAGGGGTGGCCGAGGTCGGTGACGTCCTTGAGGTCACGATGGTGTGGTTGGCTAGGACGGAGGCGGTTGCCGACGACGGTGAGTGGCGACCGCAGAGGGGGCGGTGGTGTGGTGCTTAAACGAGCGTCTCGGGCGTTTGATTCGGTTCTGGACTACGAGAGCGTGGGGGTCGAACGCGGCGGAGGCCGGGGGGTTAAATAGGGGTGTCGGAGGGGCTCGCATGCAAGGAAAGCCGAGGGAGGGCCTTAACTCGCCAGCGAGGGCTCAGCCATGCACGGCGTTGTGTTCCTGGGGGCTAAAACGCGCCAATTAAAGCGATCAAATGACCGGCGGGCCTCGAGGTGCATTAATCCGACGCCAATTGAATGAGGGAGGGGCCAGCGAGGCGGATCCCAGGCGGGGGTCATCGGCCGACGTAATTTGGGGGCAGAGGCGGGAGGTAGACAACGGACCCGACAGGTGGGCCAAGGCAGTCAGCGGGTGCGAGCGTGCGAGGCTGGCGGCTGACGTGTGGGGTCGGGCTCGGGCGCGAGAGGGGGCAGTTGGCGCTGACAGGTGGGGCCGTTGTGTCGGGCGTGCGCGCGCGGGGAGAGGGGTTCGCTGACGGGTGGGGTCGGTCTGTCAGTCCGAGGCCGGCGAGGGTAATGGGCTGGGCCGGCCGGGAGAGAGAGAGAAGGGGAGGGGCGTGGCCCATTACTGTTTCAAAATATTTCTGAATAAAAATAATTCCAGGAAATAGATTAAAATCTTAGGGCTACTTCCAAGGTTGATAAAAATTTGTAAATATTCTCAAAAATATATTTTGGTCTCAGGATCATACATAAAAATTTTCAGCTCCTGGTTTGGCCATTTAATCTATGTTGTAGTTCAAAATGGTAAAGGAGGGTATTAAAGGTATTTCCAAAATAATAAATTCGAGGAAATTGGATTAAATAATATTTTTATTACTTTGAAAATTTGGGGTGTTACAAACCTATCCCCCTTACAAAGAATCTCGTCCTCGAGATTGGAGCGCTACTCGAATATTTCAGGGTATTGGGCTTTTAGTTCGTCTTCTTTTTCCCATGTAGCTTCTTCGGCGGGGTGGTTGTCCCACTAAACCTTGCAGAAGCGAACTACACGGCTCCTGGTTACCCTTTCCTTGGTTTCCAAGATCTTGACAGGATTCTCGATGTAGGTCAAGTCTTCTTGGACGTCGAGATGTTGAAGATCGGCTTGCTCGGTGGGCACACGAAGACACTTCTTCAGCTGAGAGACATGGAACACATCGTGAACTCCTGCCAAAGATGGAGGCAGTTCAAGTTGATATGCCACTTCTCCTTGCCGTCAGAGGATCTGAAAAGGTCCGACGTAGCGGGGTGCTAGCTTGCCTTTCATGTTTAACCTTTGAGTGCCGCGGAGGGGAGTGACTCGGAGATAGACATAATCACCCTCCTCAAAGGTTAGGTCTCTTCGTCGGTTATCGGCGTAGCTCTTCTGTCGGGACTAGGCTATTTTCAATCGATCCCTTATGATCTTGACCTTCTCTTCAGCTTATCTCAATATGTTTGTCCCAAACAGTTGCGACTCTTTGGTCTGATCCCAGAGTAACGGCGTTCTGCACTTACGCCCATAAAGTGCTTCGAATGGGGACATTTGCAGGCTGGCTTGATAGCTGTTGTTGTAGGAGAACTCCGCATAGGCCAAGTTCTTGTCCCACATTCCGCTAAAGTCTAGAGCGTAAGCTCTAAGCATATCCTCCAGTATTTGGTTGACCCGTTCGGTTTGACCATCGGTCTGTGGATGATAGGCGGTGCTAAAGTTCAGCCGGGTGCCGAGTTCCTCTTGAAGGTTCTTCCAAAACTTGGAGGTGAACTGACTCCCATGGTCAGATACGATCTTCTTAGGAACTCCATGGAGGCACACGATCCGGGTCATATACTGTTGGGGGAAAATATCTCATCTTCGGGGTTATTGCCGAAGCAGCATAAAGACAGTCAACCAGTTCGAAGATTGTCCGAAGACCATCTTCGAAGATACCCAGAACCTCGTTCGAAGCTCGAAGACAGGCACTAGTTCGAAGTATGTCTTCGAACCAAAGCCCTTCAGGATCTTTTCCGCCAGCTAAGATGGAAGACTTATCTTTTATCCTATTAGATTAGTCTTTTACCATTTTAGCCCTATCAAGGAAACCGAATAGTTTCCTTAATGTCGGTTGTAATAGAGGGGTAAATAGGTCTTTTCCTTAATGTTTAGGCCTATAAATACCCCCCATTTCACCCTGTAATAGGGACCGATTACAAGTGATTCAATACACACTTTCGAACTATTCTAAGCTATTATCCTTTCGGAGGCTTAGAACAGTTTGCTTCGCAAACATTTCGTTTGTTAGTTTCTTTTCTACAGAAACCTGTTAGCGTAATCTTTTACGCCAACAGTTGGCGCCGTCCGTGGGGAACCTAGTTCAAAAAACTTCGTTCTCTACCAATTTCTTGCATCATGCCTCCTAAGCGGAGCGCACCTCGCAATCCCACTCGGAGGTCCTCTCGGATCTCCGGAGAGATACCCTTCGACACAGTCGAAGTCGGAGGGTCTTCGACTATTCCTCCACCTCAAACTCCGCAAGGGGCTTCTATCCCTCGAGGATACGAAACCTCTCCACCAACCCCTTCCATACTCCGACCGCCCGGAGCCACTCTGCCACCCTCCATTCCGATTCGAACTGATCATACCAGTTCTCAAGACCCGGAAGGTCCTTCCGGAGGAGATGAAGATAACCTTGGAGACATGGCCACTCAAATGGCCAATCTTCAAGCCGAGGTAGCGAGGTGGCGACAAGAGGCTGCGAACAGGCTTCGCCCTCAAGCCAGCCCAGTTATCCCCGAAGTGCATAAGACGACGATCTTGATTATCCCGAAGCCCCGGAGAACGCTTCTTACGACAATGAATCTCCGTTGCATCCCGAGCTTCAGAAGGTTCGCTTCGATCCGAAGTTCAAAGCTTCGAAGCTTTGCAAATATGCCGGAGACGAAGATCCCAGTGAGTTTGCACGTTCTTATGCCCTAGCAATTGAGGCTAGTGGCGGAGACAGAGAAACTATGGCGAAGTGCTTCCCGTTGGCCCTTCAAGGAGTGGCGTTAAGATGGTTCTGGTCTTTAAAGCCAGGATCGATCGCTTCGTGGTCACAGTTGAAGAAGAAGTTCACAAGTAACTTTCAG
The DNA here is from genome assembly GCA_019279435.1 of Zizania palustris. Lineage (NCBI taxonomy): Eukaryota > Viridiplantae > Streptophyta > Magnoliopsida > Poales > Poaceae > Zizania > Zizania palustris. The sequence goes on along the minus strand of JAAALK010000285.1, from coordinate 30,389,675 downwards.
GGCACCTTCGTGCCCCCCATGTCGACAGGAAGCCTTTTCCAAGTGAAACAGCTCCCCGGAGAAACATTGAGGCAGTACTTCAAGCGCTTCGCTCACACGAAGTCGCAAATTCGGGGGCTGTCCACATCCTCGGTGGTTGATGCGGCTCGAGAAGGCGTCAGTCATAAAGGTCTTCTGGATAAACTGCATCGGAAGAGCATCACCACAGTATCACAGCTGATGTCGTACTTTGAAGAGTACTCGAAGTCGGAAGAAGGTTGGCTTCGGAGGACTACTGCTACTTCGACAGTGTTGACAGAAGTTAAAGCAGAGGTGAAGACTTCGGCTCAGCCGCAAGAACCAGTCTCCGAAGTGCAACATGATAGAAGAAGAGGGCAAAAGCACCCTCGCTCTGAAGTCTTAAACATTGCACCCCCGCAAAAGTTTACACCAAGAGCTCCACAGTCTGCGGGGAACAAGTCCAGCGGTTGGAGGCCACCAGGGAAAACGGCCGGCAAGGGCCAGACCCTTTTTTGCTGTATTCATGGAGAGAATCGAAGCCATGCAACTGACACCTGCAAAGCTATTCTTACCCTTCGGGGAGAATACTTGGAGAGAACTTCGGGTCGAGGTAGTACCGACCGAAGTCCAGCAGCAGCAGTGCGCTCGGAGCCGGTCCAGGCTGTGGCGCGGATAGAAAATTTTGATGCTGCAAGGCATCCTCCGGTGGCCAATGTTATGCCACCTCCGAAGCAAGAAGAAGGGCAAGATAGAGGGAAGAGAGTAGTTCTCCCTATCTCCGGAGGAGGTACCCTCGGAAGCATGTCCAAGAGACAGCGAAGAGAGTACGTTCGAGAAGTAGGCCACATTGGGACTTCGTCATCTGCAGCTGCAATGCCGGAGTGGTCTCATGTTCCAATATCTTTCTCTACGGAGGATGCAGCTGGTATCAAGTTCCCGCATGCAGATCCATTGGTTATTACTGCTGATATTGCAGGAACAGAAGTCCGAAGGGTGCTAATTGACGGAGGTAGCTCGGCAGATATCATATTTGTGCAAGCCTTCGATCAGTTATGCATTTCCCGGAAGCATCTCCTCCCAGCGGCTCGTCCTCTGCAAGGCTTCGCAGGACCTCCGCTAGATGCACTTGGCCAGATAGGCCTGGAAGTAACCTTCGGAGAAGGTTTACTAGCCCGAACTGAAGAAGTTATCTTTGATGTGGTGGATGCCCCGTATGCTTATAATGTCATCTTCGGGCGAGGCATGTTGAATCAGTTCGGAGCTGTGGCGCATCACAACTACTTGTGCATGAAGATGCCCACACAATCAGGAGTTCTGACAATCTTCGGAGATCAAGCCATAGCTCGGAGGGCAGAATATGGTCATGGTCCTCCTCTTGATCCGAGGCAAGTAAACAGTGTCCAAGATAATGGAGAAATTTTTTCAGCCTCCTCCGAAGCTTCGAAGAAGTCATTTCCAAGACCAAGTCCCGAAGGAGAGATTGCAACGAAGGTCATTGTCAAAGATGGTAAAGAATACACTTTTCAATTTGGTAAAGATTTACCTCCCGAAGTTGCAACTTCCTTGGAAAAGGTCGTAGAAGAAAATTTGGATGTCTTCGCTTGGTCTGACGAAGATATCACCGGAGTCGATCGGGATATTATTGAGCACAGCTTGCTTGTAAACCCGAAGGCCCGGCCTGTTCGACAAGGGCTCCGGAAGATGTCCGCAGAGAGAGCTACTCTAGCTAAGGACGAAGTTGAAAAACTGTTGAAGGCTGGGATTATCAGAGAAGTGGCCCATACAGAATGGTTAGCCAACCCAGTCTTCGTCAGGAAGAAGTCCTCCGGAAAGTGGCGCATGTGCATTGATTTCACATCTTTGAATAAAGCGTGCCCACGTGACCCCTACCCCATGCCCCGAATTGATCAACTAGTTGACTCCACTGCAGGTTCGGAGTTACTAAGCTTCCTCGACGCGTATTCCGGTTATCATCAAATATGGTTGAAGCGCGAAGATGAAATCAAGACGAGCTTTGTAACTCCTTCGGGAGTCTTCTGCTATGTAAGAATGCCCTTCGGCCTAAGAAATGCCGGGGCTACTTTTTCAAGATTAGTTGCTAAGGCTCTAGGTCATCAACTAGGTCGCAATGTGGAGGCCTATATGGATGATATTGTAATAAAGAGTGCTTTAAAGCACCAACATAGCCTAGACTTAGCAGAAACATTCAATAGCCTTCGGGCATGTGGGATCCGTCTTAACCCCGAAAAATGTATATTCGGAGCTAAGGCTGGAAAGTTGTTAGGGTACTTAGTTTCAAGCAGGGGAATTGAAGCTAGCCCTACTCAAATAACTGCGCTGCAGAAGATGGCTCCTCCGGAGAATGTAAAGCAAGTGCAAAAGCTGACCGGACGTCTGGCCGCACTTAGCAGGTTTTTATCAAGGTCTGCGGAGAGGAGCTTGCCAATCTTTAAAGCTTTGAAAGGGTCCGAAGATTTTGCATGGACACCGGAGTGTCAGAAAAGCTTCGAAGATATTAAAGATTATCTCAGCAATCTTGCTACACTTACGGTGCCTATTGCGGACGAAACCCTACTTTTGTATCTTGCAGCCATAGGCTCAGCTGTCAGCGCAGTCCTTGTCAGAGAAGCTGATATCAATGGGAAGTTGGTCCAAAATCCTGTCTATTTTGTATCCGAAGCATTGTCAGGAGCGAAGACAAGATACTCCGAACTTGAGAAGTTCGTTTATGCTCTGATAATGGCTTCGAGGAAGCTAAGACATTATTTTTTGGCTCACAATGTAATTGTACCAACTTCGTATCCTTTAGGAGATATGCTCCGAAGCAAAGATTCCACTGGAAGAATTGGAAAGTGGGCAGTAGAACTAGCACCATTCGGCATATCTTTCCTGGCAAGGACAGCTATCAAATCTCAAGTCCTAGCAGACTTCGTAGCAGAGTGGACTCCACCTGCGAAGTTGACTCCGGAGAAATCAGATGACGAAGTTTGGACTATTTACTCCGATGGCGCTTTCCAAGCATCCGGAGCAGGCATTGGGGCAGTATTAATTTCACCATCAGGACAAAGAGCAATGTACTCCGCAAGACTCAACTTTAAGTCTACCAATAATATAGCGGAGTACGAAAGGAATTTTATTGGGACTCCGGAAAGCACGTGCTCTAGGGGCTACAAGGATAATTATAAAAACAGATTCTCAGATAGTAGCAGGGCACGTAGACAAAAGTTTTCAAGTCCGACATCCACAGCTTGCAAAGTACTTGGAAGAAATTCGCAAGATCGAAGCACATTTCAAGGGTATTTCCATTCGGAGTATACCAAGAGCTGAAAACGTGCAAGCGGACATTTTAGCGAAGGCTGCTGCCGGAGCTGTGGATGTGCCTGACGAAGCTTTCTATGAGGAGCTCAATATACCTTCGGTGCCACAAGTTGCTTCTGCAGAGATTCTCTGCATTCCTAGTGCAGATCGGAAAGATTCAATCATAGAACTCTTGCAAGGAGGAACAAATTTGCCCGAAGAGCCCCAATTGTCAAGATTAAAGATCAGAGCAAGAAACTATCAGTTAATCAACGGTATATTATACAAGGCCGGAGTATGTTCCCCTCTACTCCGATGTATATCTCAAGCCGAAGGCCAAGAAATTCTTCGAGAAATTCACGAAGGCCTTTGTGGAAGTCATTTAGCCCCTAGAGCTCTGGCAGGAAAAACACTTCGCCAGGGGCTTTATTGGCCCACAATAACAGCTGATGCGGAGAGCTTGGTCCGCACTTGTCAAGGATGCCAGTGGATGGGTCGACGGAGTCATCGCCCACCAACAGCTCTTCAAGTCATTGCTCCGGTATGGCCTATGGCCAGATGGGGTATGGATCTAATTGGTCCCTTTCCGTTAGCAAAGGGAAATCTAAAGTTCGCAGTGGTAGCCATTGAATATTTTTCTAAGTGGGTAGAAGCAGAGCCCTTAACAGCTATCACTTCGAATAATGTACAGAAATTCTTCTGGAAGAACATTATTTGCCGGTTTGGAGTGCCTAGATATCTCACAGTTGATAATGGAACACAGTTCGACGCAGAACCCTTCAGGAAGTTTTGCGAAGACCTAGGCATTCAACTATGTTTTGCTGCAGTGAGACATCCTCAGTCAAATGGAGCAGTTGAGCGAGCCAATGGAAATATCTTATCAGGGCTAAATCGAAGAATAGTAGGACTATCAAAGGGACTGTGGACCGAAGAGCTTCCGAAGATTCTGTGGTCCATTCGGACTACGCAAACAAGGTCCACAGGTTTTACTCCGTTCAGACTGCTATTCGGAGATGAAGCTATGACTCCAACGGAGCTCAAAGGGGGATCATTTCGCAGCACCGAACCAGACATCGAAGAAGAAAGACAAGCTTCGTTAGATTTGTCAGAAGAAACAAGACTTCGAGCTGTAGCTAATTTATCAAAGTATCATCAGCAGACGAAGACTTGGTATGACCCGAAGGTTAAGCTCAGCGAGTTAAGGCCGGGTCATCTTGTTCTACGAAGCATTATAGCACCAGGGAAGTTAGGCAATAAATGGGAAGGTCCATATCTAATTGTCCGCTCAGGGCGCCCTGGTTCATTCAAATTAGCTAATTTAGAAGGTGAAGAGTTAGCACATATGTGGCATGCGGAGCACCTAAAGCGATACTTCGCATAAGGGCTCCTTGTAATCCGCTTGTAATCACCTCTAAATTAATAAAGCATACACCCTGATGGTTGCCTTCCCCTTGACACTCCTAGTTTCCCGAGCGGACGCGCTGGGACAGAAGTCGATCGAGAGGGAAGTGTCATTAAGCTGGGCTGTATTTCCGGACTTCGTACCCATAAAGTCGAAGCCTCCGGTGTGGTGGCTGAAATCCATCCGGAGCCCAAGCTGATACCTTGTAGGCATCCGTAAAAGAGCCAATACCACATTCTACGGAGTCCAAGCTTCGGCTGGTAGACTTCCGTAAAAAGAGCCGAAGGTGGCCAAAATCTGCGGAGTCCAAGCTGGAGCTTGCAGACATCCGTAAAAAGAGCCGAAGGTGGCCAAATTCTGCGAAGTCCAAGCTCCGGCTGGTAGACTTCTGCAAAAAAGAGCCCAAGTTGGCCAAATTCTGCGAAGTCCAAGCTCCGGCTGGTAGACTTCTGCAAAAAAGAGCCCAAGTTGGCCAAATTCTGCGAAGTCCAAGCTCCGGCTGGTAGACTTCTGCAAAAAAGAGCCCAAGTTGGCCAAATTCTGCGAAGTCCAAGCTCCGGCTGGTAGACTTCTGCAAAAATAGCCGAAGGTGGCTACAATTTCTGCGAAGTCCAAGCTACGGCTGGTAGGCTTCTGCAAAAATAGCCGAAGATGGCTAAAGCAAAACAACATTTAAGCCATGAGCTTCGAATGTTTGTGCATATAAGTCCAAAGTGACAAAATTCTTAAGACACTAAAATGTCCTGAAAGTTATCTCAATTGATTTCTTTCATAAAACAAAGGTACCAAGTTACCATTCTTCTGACTACAAATAGTCGAAGATATTTCATAAGATTTCAAAAGATCTTTAAAATGACAGAGGGGCTCCGAACCCCCAAAAAAAAATTGTACTCCGAAGTTTTTTCTTTGCGCATAACCATCTTTGAATACAGTTCGAAGTTGCTTATACCCAAAGAGGGGCTAGTAAATATGGAGACAATTTTAAATCGGCATTCATTATTGAAACAAATGTGTTTACAGATTACATTATGAAAAATTGGTATCTATACCAAGAAGGAATCGGAGACCTCTTCGGTCTCGAGAGCTAGGGGTGGAACGACTAGTTCCAACATCGGAAGTTCTAAGAACTTTACGTTTAACTCTCTTCCTCCCCTTCGAAGCTCTAAAATCCTTCTGTTCTTGTTGAAGCTCGGCCCAAGTTCGAAGCCGCTCAGGGCTTCTCTCCCAGCTTCTAAGATCTTCAGATCTCTTATTTTGGGCTTCACCTTCGTCTTCGGACCAATTAGTGTCTTCAGAAGACGAGGTGTTTGCGTCAATCTCTTTATCTTCCTCTTTAATATAAGACAATATGTCTTTGATTACTTCGGGCGCAATAACGCCGGAGTCATCTCGAGGAATAAGAAATCGAGGACGCTTGTAACTCTTTAGAAGTTCGAAGGTGTTCCACAGTGAGCGAAGTTCGCTGTTAAGCTCTAACACTTCGATATCTTCCATAAGAGACAAAGCCTAAAAATATGACAAACAAGACTTTCATTGATAAATATTTACAAGCATCAGCTTTACATAATCAAAAAATCCTAAATAATCCTAAACCTGCGGAGTCGGAGGAGGCTGACTGCTCGAAGCTTGACTCCGAACTTGCTTTTGACGTTGGCCTTCATCAATCCAAGCCTTGATCGCAGATCGACCTTCGGCTCTCCACGAAGTTTGGAAGGCTCGCCAAGCAGTAGCTACGCCTTCGGAAGGAGTCAAAAGCCTCGCGTCATCGAAGATGATAGAGCCCTCTGCGCTCGGAGTGATTGTTCGGCCCAAATCTTCGTAGTAGCGAAGTATTCCAAGGGCTGACACTTGTCCGGAGAGTTCTCCATAACGCATGCCTGCCATCTTCATTTGCTTCGCTGCTCCTTGGATCCTCTTTAGCCGGCGCAGCAGAGTTACATTGTCATCCGAAGGTAGTGATCCAGTAGTACCGAAGTACTCCAAGACACCTAGCATCTGTTCGATGACCTCCGAAGCCACCTTCTCAGACTTGAGCTTTTTCCGCATTAAGTGCATCCTTGACCGAAGTCGTTTCTGCTAAAACTCCGGAGATTCTAGCATTCTCCGTAGTCAAAGCATTTTTCTGAGTCCGGAGCTGGCCAGCTTCTTCTTGTAGCCTTACAAGTTCAGACCCTTTGGCAGCATCCTCCGTCCGCAGTCTTTCAATCTCTGCCCGAAGCACAATTCTTTCTGCTTCGAGCTCTTTCTTCGCAGCCTCCAAGCTTTGCCTAGCCCTTCGCTCTGCTGATATTACATTGTCCATCTGAGCTACTCGACCTTCGGAGAAGTTAAAATTTCTTTGAAGAGCTTCGTTCTCTTCCCGAAGTTGAGCAATTTCGTTTTCGCTCGATAAAGCCGCAGCGCGGGCTAAGACTGCTTGCTAAGAAAAAAGAAAAATTGAAATAAGAAATTATTCATATATAATTTGCTATTTGATTCGAAGATGCTTTATACCTGATAAGCTGCTCTTTCCACAGCAAGGTTAAGCTCCGAACCCTTCACTCTGCTTAAACGGGCTACCAGTTCTGTTTCCCCGACTTGGCGACTGGCTTCACCCAAAGGTTTAACCAAAGTCCCAAGTCCGGTTTTCTCCTCCAAAAAAGGAGTTATGAGAGGAAGCATTTTTGAAGCTTTCTGGTCAGCTCTGCTTAGTGAAGGTCCGGAGAGCTCTTCCGAGGCCCTTGGAACTTCTGAAGATGGCCCCCCTTCAGTTGATTCACTTTCATCCGTTGAGTCAGATGAAGTCGATCCTTGAGTTGGAGGCTCTATGTGTCTTTTTCCTCTTCCAGGCCCCGGTAAAGTAACCTCCGGCTTGTGGCTCCGAAGTTGTCGAAGGTCTTTGAATTGTATCTTCGTGAGATACTTCGACAACAGGAGGCTCTGCAAAAACAGAAATATTATACATTGTATAACTTTGCAAAAATTGATTAAAATTATGCAAAATTTACCTTCGACATTCTCTGGAATATCGAGTACCGGACTGATCGGAGGATCAAAAGTGTAGTCCTCATCCGAATCAGCCGTTAAATCGTGGACTGCAGGAGCATCGTCTTGGGGAGTCCTCGTTACTTCTTCAGGAATCGAAGCCATAGTGACTTCAACCCCACCTTCGTTCGCAGGAACTCCTTCCTGAGTTATATCTTCTTGAACTACCGAAGTCATTGGTTGATCAGCATTATCTCCAGACTCCGGAACGTTCGCAGCTTCTTCGGCCTCATCTACACCCATAGGGGCTTCATTTTGTTCTTCATGGGTATCCGGAGCTCTTACTTCTTCGATGTTGGCTTGGGGCTCCGGTATACCTGCAGTATCTTCTATATGAATACTTCGTTGAGCTGCATCTTCCTCAATCAATTTCATTAAAAATATACCTTCGTCTTCTTTAGAGCTAGAAACCGAAGCTCTTGAGTTCGAAGGTGCGAGGTTTTTCGGCTTCCGAGCCACCTTCTTCGTCGGAGTCCTTGCAGAGCTGGAGGCTCCAGTTTCGGCTACTCTTTTCTTGGGTCCTTTCTCTTGAGGCACCCAGTCCATCAAAGGGGCGGAGTTAACTCCAACATTCCCCATACTCTGTTAAATCTCTCCCAACTCCCGACTAATTTAATTCGCCATTCTTTCTCGGACGGAGTTGGGGCACCCAGAATCTTCTCCGAAGCCCTTACGATTTGTTCCGATGAAATGGGGTCTGAAGAAGCTAAAAAAAAAATTCGAGTTAGCCTTTCTTCGAAGTAAATATGTACAATGCACGTTGGTTTCGAAGTTACCTGCAGGGCTCGAAGTATAGTTGATTTTGCGAAGGCCGCCTTCGGAGTCATCTTCGAAGATGATAGGCCAGTTGGCCATCAGTGGAGGAATTTGAAGACCGATGAATTCTTCAGCCAAGTCTCGCATACTGAGCCTTCGGCTAACTTTTTCAAGCAGGTTCAGGCGGGCTTCGAGCTGACCTTCGTCAGGTTGCACTAGGGCTTCTTTCCGGAATCTTATTTCTTTGAGGGGCCCAACCAGAGGACTGCTAGCTCCGACTTCGGCATAAAACCACCTCAGTACCCAATCAGTGTACCATCTAGCATTGATGGCCTTAGCAGGGAATCGCAGAGCATATTCGTCTCGAAGCCTGAAATTGATGCTTACGAAGGCAACCACTACTTTCTCACCTCCGGAGTCTACGGAGGTCTTCGGTTGACAAGTCGCTCTATGCAGTGCAGCGAAGATTTCAGCCCTCCCCTCACAGCCTTCGGCTCTCAGTGCCCACTCGAAGATAGCTAATCTAGCTACAGCATTCGGAGATAACTGGGGGAGGGTTACATGAAATAGTTCAAGAACTTCGGCCAAGAAATCTACAGCAAGGAGGCCCAAGCCTGCTTCGAAAAAAGCTTCGAACACTACGACTTCTCCTGGTCTTGGTGATGGGATTGATTCTTTGCCCGGCCTCCGAACCATAACCCCATTGCTAATCTTACCCCCTGCTGTGATTGCCAAAGATTCTCTCTTGCAGGTAGACGGCCCTAACTCAAAGGATTGATCCAAGTATTTAGTCGATGGTGGGCACAGACCTTGGTCATCAGGGATTTGGGGATTTCCTCCCCCCTGCCGCCATGGATGTTGCCGCCTGCATCGAGGGTGCCGCCGCCAATGTCGCCGCCGCTGCTGCTGCGGCTGCCTGCTGCCGAGCCAAGGCTGAAGGAGGCGCAGATCCCTTGGTCTTCACCATCGCGATTGTCGGATTGATCTGAGGGAATGAAGACTAGGGCTCAAGAACTCAAAGGACTCAAAAAGCTTTGACTGAGAGGAAGCGGTGAAAAGGTAATCGGGTAAGTTTTGGGGCTCTTTATTTATAGCCTAATCTTTCCGTTTGTTACCGTTTGGGCTCTGCCCTTTCGCATTCCTGCCTGTTATTCTCCTCCGAAAATAACGCCTCATAAACTTCCGTTAGAAACAGAAACTACCGGCTATTTTTTCTAAGTCTAAAAAGACTTTCGAACTTCCTGAGTCAGTTCTAAGATAGTTCAAACAGTAATTACTTTATGACTGATTCGAAGTTCATGTCTTCATACATTTCGGAGATTAAATGAAAATCAATAACCCCTATGATTGGTTATCTTTTCTTTCCGTATACTGCTCTCCTAACGTTACAGGTCGAACGGAGAAGCGTATTCGAGGGGCTACTGTTGGGGGAAAATATCTCATCTTCGGGGTTATTGCCGAAGCAGCATAAAGACAGTCAACCAGTTCGAAGATTGTCCGAAGACCATCTTCGAAGATACCCAGAACCTCGTTCGAAGCTCGAAGACAGGCACTAGTTCGAAGTATGTCTTCGAACCAAAGCCCTTCAGGATCTTTTCCGCCAGCTAAGATGGAAGACTTATCTTTTATCCTATTAGATTAGTCTTTTACCATTTTAGCCCTATCAAGGAAACCGAATAGTTTCCTTAATGTCGGTTGTAATAGAGGGGTAAATAGGTCTTTTCCTTAATGTTTAGGCCTATAAATACCCCCCATTTCACCCTGTAATAGGGACCGATTACAAGTGATTCAATACACACTTTCGAACTATTCTAAGCTATTATCCTTTCGGAGGCTTAGAACAGTTTGCTTCGCAAACATTTCGTTTGTTAGTTTCTTTTCTACAGAAACCTGTTAGCGTAATCTTTTACGCCAACATATACAAATCGGCCAATTTGGCGACAGTGTAAGTCGTCTGGACGGGGATGGAGTGAGCCACCTTGGTGAGTCGGTCGACGATCACCCAGATAGAATCATGACCAGCTTGGGTCCTGGGCAGTCCCATGATGAAGTCCATTCCTATTTCTTCCCACTTCCATTCAGGGACCTTGAGAGGTTGCAATACTCCAGCAGGCCTTTGATGCTCTGCCTTGACTCGCCAGCATATGTCGCACTTGGCCACATACTCAGCTATTTCCCTCTTCATGCTGACCCACCAATATTTTTCTTGCAGGTCTTGATACATGTTTGTACTCCCGGGATGAATGGAGTATAGAGTATCGTGGGCTTCTTGAAGGATGAGGGTCTTCAACTCAGGCTTGTCAGGTACGCATATCCGGTTTCCCAACCAGATGGTACCATGCTCGTCCTCGGAAAATCCGGGGGCTTTACCCTTTCGCATGTTCTGCTGGATCTCCAAAATATCCGGGTCTTCCTTCTGCTTTTCTCGGATCTGGTATATTAAGACAGGCCTAGACTTCAAGGCAGCGAGGTACGCTTGGGTGGTGATCCCTAAATTCAGCCTTTCCATCTCCTTGTATAGCAAAGGTGCTTGGTCCTGAATCATAATGGCATTGCAATACCCTTTTCGACTAAGGGCGTCTGCCACCACATTTGCCTTGCCTAGATGATAATGGATGCCCAAGTCATAATCCTTGATCAGTTCCAACCATCTCCTTTGCCCGAGGTTCAAGTCTGGTTGGGTGAATATGTACATGAGGCTCTTGTGGTCGGTGAAGACCTCACACCGATTTCACACAAGGTAATGTCTCCATATCTTCAAGGCATGAACTATGGCTGCTAACTCTAGGTCGTGGGTCGGGTAGTTCAGCTCATGCGGTCTCAGCTGTCGGGAGGCGTAGGATATCACCTTCCCATCTTGCATCAAGACATATCCCAGACCTTGGCGAGAAGCATCGCAGTAAACGTGGAAGTATTTCTAGATGTCTGGTAGGGTCAGGATCGGGGCTGACACGAGCTTCTTCTTGAGGGTTTGGAAGCTTTCCTTGCAATCTGGGGTCCATTCAAACTTCACTTCCTTTTGAAGCAGTCTAGTCATAGGCTTGGCGATCTTTGAAAAATTCTCGATGAACCGGCGGTAGTATCCAGCCAATCCGAGAAAACTCCAGATCTCGGTCATGGTCGTGGGCTGCAGCCAGTTGGTCACTGCTTCCACGGTGGTCGGGTCCACTGCTATTCCTCCGGCAGATATGACATGACCGAGGAACTTTACCTCAGATGACCAAAATTTGCACTTGCTGTATTTGGCGTAGAATTGCTGCTCCCTTAGCTTTCCGAGGGTCATACGGAGGTGAGTTTCATGCTCTTCCTTTGTCTTGGAGTAGACGAGGATATCGTCGATGAATACCACGATGAGCTTATCCAAGAACTCCAGGAAAACATTGTTCATCATGTTCATGAAAAAGGCCAGGGCATTCGTGTGTCCAAACGACATCATAGTATACTCGTAGAGTTCATAGCGGGAGGTGAAGGCAATCTTGGGTATGTCCTCTTCTCTAATCCTCAACTGGTGATAACCTCACCTAAGGTCAATCTTGGAAAAAACCGAGGATCCTTTCAGTTGATCGAACAAGTCGTCGATCCGAGGCAATGGGTACTTGTTCTTGATGGTTACGTCGTTCAAGGCTCTATAGTCCACGCACATCCTCTTGGTCTTGTCCTTCTTCATGGCAAAGATGACCGGTGCACCCCAGGGTGAGGTACTCGGTCGAATGTACCCTTTCTCCTCCAGGTCTTCTATGTTGCTCTTGACTTCGGCCAATTCATTGGCGGCCATCCGGTATGGACGCTTGGAGATTGGAGTGGTCCCGGGAACAAGTTCGATTCTGAATTCGATGTCTCGCTTGGGAGGCATTCCTGGTAGGTCCTCTGGGAAGACGTCCATGAACTCTTTGACTATGGGCACTTCTTCAAGGGCTAGCGAATGAAGGGACGCTCCGAGTGGTTTACGGCTGGTCATCCGAAAGGTGACAGCTTTGCCTTCTAGGTTGGTCGCTGAGACGGACTTGTTGGCACAGTCGATCACTCCTTTGTGCTTCATCAACCGATCCATCCCTGGGGTGAGGTCGAGTCCGGTGCATTTTATGAGGACTGGCTCGGCCCGGAATAATACTCCTTGGATCTCTATCTTAACCTTAGGACTGTATAAGTAGGCTAAGGTCTTATTGCCTGGAGTGGCAATCATCATGGGGACGGATGGAGGGAGCACGTCCAAGTTGTGGGTTTTCACAAAATCTTCCGAGATGAAGGAATGTGTCGCTCCAAAGTCAAATAAATCATAGCTGGTATGGAATTTATGGTAAACGTACCGAGCACGACTTCGGGACCCTCTTGAGCTTCCTCCGCGCTGATGTGGTTGATGCGGGGACGAACCGCCTGGTTGGGTGTCGTGCCTTGGGGCTGCTTGGGGTGGGGACCCTGGTGCGAATAGTTCCCTTCGTTCCGACAGTTGAAGCAGATGACCGGCATCCCTTGGTGATCCTTCAAGATCGGCGCCTTGGCGGCGGGCGTCGGCTGAGCGGTCGGAGCTGGTGGAGCGGGGCGGGGATGCCCAGCGTTGGATCCACCGGCGGCGTGAGGCGGCCTGTAGGCGGGCCGAGGATGGTAGGCGGGCGCTGGTGGCGGAGGAACGAAGCGGGGCCTCTGGGAGTTCACCTGATGATGCTTGAAGGCGATCATCTTCCTCTTCTTGAGGTCCAACTTGTTCTGCTCAGTCTCTTGGATGAGCGCTTTATTGACTTGCCGTTGGAAGTCGGCGTAGTCGGTGGCGACGAGCTGGATGGACAGCTCATCCTTGAGTCCTCAGAGGAACTTAGCCTGGCGGAGGGCGTGGTCCACACCTCTTCCGGCGCGTAGCGAGCCAGACGGTTGAACTCATGGAGGTACTCCATGACAGTACGGCTGCCCTGGTGCAGGTCGTGGAACTCCTGCTGCTTCACCACAATGACTCCGGCGGGGACGTGGCGGCGCGAAAGGCGATAGTGAACTCCGCCCATGTCACTATGTGGTCCTCAGGCTAGGACTCACGGTAGTTGTCCCACCATTCCGCGGTGGGACCCTGGAGCTGGTGAGTGGCGAAGACCACTCGCTCTCGGTCGGTGCAGGGAAGGAGGTCCAGCTTCTTCCCTATGGTGCGGAGCCATTCTCCGTCCTCCATGGGGTTGGTGGTGCTAGAGAAGATGGGCGGGCGCACGCGTAGAAACTCCGAGAGTTGGGGAGCGGGTGCGGGTGCTGGTGTGCGAGGTACAGGCTCCCCATTTTGCAGACGGTCCAACTGAGCCTGTTGGTGCTGCATTTGAGTGAGGAGGGCGGTGATTAATTGGTTCTAGTTCGCCATCATCTCCGCCAAAGTGGGATGGTTGGCGGATGGCGACCCAGACTGACGTGGGCTCGTTGCACCCCAGTTGGGTACAACACCCTTGGGCATGTCACGGCTTCCTCCTTCTCCATTGTTGGAGCCGGTGTTCTGGTGGTCGGCCATCTTCTGAATATACGATGTTATAAGGTAAAAATGATGAAATGACAATACAATTAAAAATAGCTCATAAGGCTCATGTATATAAACCAAGTGGTAAAAATTGTTTGTTACAATCAGGCTCTGATTCTATCTACAACACACTCACCGTAGATTGTACCACATACAAAAATTATTTTATTAGAACAGTGGTATCTAGCGCCTACTCTCAACCAGAGGCAGTCTCCGTGCTCTCGGAACCATGAGTACGCGGCTCCGAGGGATGGTGGGCTTGAGAAAGTTCTCGATAATCGGGTCGGAGACGAGGCCGGGGCGCGGTGCAGGGGCACTGGCGGTGGATGGTCCGGTGGTGGAGGGGTGTGGCGAGATCCTCTTGGGGAGAGGGGCGGGCTCACGGATGGGCTTCCTCTTCCTCGGGAGGAGGGGAACCATCTCCGTGATGTCCTTCTGCAGCTGCATGATCTTGCGCTACAAATCGTCGTTCTGTTGGATCAAGTTATTAGTTTCCTCACGAAGAAACTCAACCGTCTCATGGTGCTCATCGGCGTCGAGCACCACCTCAGTATGGAGGTCGTCCATGGCCTGAAGAAGACGCGACTGCCGGGCCATGACCGGATCACGCACGGAGTGAACTCTGAGGTAGATGCTACGGTAGGCGCGGGAGTGCGCTTCGACACAAGCCGGAAGGACGAGTTTTGAAGACGATCATCATAGATCATCCTAAGCTCCATAAGAGCCTGGAGAGCGACACGTTGGCACGCGACGTCGAAGGTGGGGCCCCCAAGTGCAGTGATGTAGGGTGGCAGGTGCTCCCCGGAGCCGTGGACGGTGAGGGAGACGTCGCAGGGCCCAGCAAACTCCTCCAGGTACACGCCCTAGAATTCTAGCTCGAAGAGGAACCGAGTAAGGTGAGCATCATGCGGAGCTCCTGAACGAAGCCCTCATAGTGGCGGCAGTGGCTGTGGACTTGATAGACAGGCATCTACAAAACAGCAAGTTGAAGAAAAGTGAGGGGAGGAACAAAATTTATAAAGTAGGTTTTCGAGAAATAATTTTCTGCACCTATTGGCTAGGCGGGTCTGTTGGGCTTCCTACAGTCAAGTCGGCTGTGATACCATCTTGTCACACCCCGATTTAGCGAAATCGAGACATTATTGAATTTCATAAGAAAAACAATAATACAAGAGGTTCATCATGCGACAATCGTACATACGACAGTATTCATGGTACGCAGACCATACTTATTACATCAGAGTAAAAATTAAATAAGTAAATAAAAGCATGACGAACGCCCTCTTCAGGATCTTCTCTTGACTGGGTCGCTACTCCAAACCATCCTCGTAGTAAGCATCCTCTGAAGTGTGTCCAACAGGTATGAGTACAAAAAGTACTCAACAAGCCACCGCAGATGCAAATAATAATGCAAGGTAATAACAATGGAAGGATAATGGCAAAAAGTGCGGAAAAGTACATTTTCAGTTATTGCATTTAGTGTAGTCAAATTTTATCATGTGTAAATGTAAACATGAACATTAATAACATCATCTAACTCAAGGAGTATGTTTTACCTCCTCGCACAACAGTCCTTACATGTCAAACCATCATGCACATACATATCAAAAGTAATCTAACTGTGGGATGTCACGCAACCCGCCCTTGACCGTGGGCTTGGCTTTTCGAAAAGATTTAAGACTCTGATCAGAGATGTACTACTATACCCACAAGGCACGCACTCATCCCAAACACCAAAGTGTAACGAGATGACCCATACCATGGGAACTCGTGCCAAAACCTCGGCATGAAATGCTCCAAGCGATAACCACCCGCTCTAGGTTTCGTCGGCGCGCCGGGTCGCATCCCGGCTAACGTCGCACCACTTTTGTGCCACGTCGGTAAAGCCACCCGCAGGTGCAGCTTGACCCGTCTCCAAATGGTGGCCTCAGTTTGGAACACTCCATACCTTAGTGAGGACTTACCCATTAGACTTGTGGTTAGTACGGAAGTGTATTGCAACGGATCCCGCAGACCGGTCCTTATAGTGCCCCGGGTGCTACCGACCAATGCCCTAGCTTGCACCCGGAACCCACCATTCTTACACTCACAACCATAACTCATCACCGACAGAACTCCAAGGATAAGAAGTAATGGGGATCATATAATGTAGAACCATGTTGCTACGACTCATTTTTATCCTATAGCGATCGTGTCAATACATTGGACACTAGCTAATAATATTAATCATGTGGTGACAAGGAGGTTAGGCGAGATAGCATGGCTTGGGTTGCACATCAAGGTCGGGGGATCCTAAATAAATATATTGTAAGGGTTCCATTTCACTAATGCATGTATACCCTATGTGTTTTAGCAACAGTTTAATAAAACATGGGTTCAATATGCTCAAAAATGTTGTTTGGTGACTTGCCTTGTTCAGCGAAAGGCGAGGGAGGGACTTCCGGGAAGTATTCAGGTTCCTCGGCGGCGTCGTAGTCTTTCCAATATAATACAATGAAATAAATACAACATTCAATTAAACAATATAAAACCACACAACAAGCACATAGGTTTAAATTGGTTTAATTTAAGAAAA
>JAAALK010000285.1:30349002-30373036 GCA_019279435.1 Zizania palustris | reverse complement strand
GCTTGGCAAGCCTTCCAAGCATATTGGAGAGCCGAAGGTTGATCAACAATCAAAGCCTTGATTGATGAAGGACTTTGCCAAAAGCAAATGCGGTCGCAAGCTTCGAGCAGTTAGCCCCCACCAGACCCGAAGGTCTAGTTCTATTTAGGGCCCCGAATATGTAAAAAATTATGCTTTTATCCTTTATGAATGAAAAGACTTATTTGAAAATGTTTTTAGGCTTTCCGACCTTTTTTGGATGATCTCGAAGTGCTAGAGGTTAACGAAGAGCTTCGCCTCCTTTGGGCTACCTTCGAAAATCTAAGACCTCACAAATGCCCTCGTTTTTCAATTCCTCGAGAAAGCTCCGGTATAATTACGCCCAAAATATGCAAAGATATATTATCTTACATTAAAGAAGAGGAAAAAGGAGTTAACTTAGAACCTTCATCTTCTGAAGACATTGAATGGTCCGAAGAAGAAAATACTACTGAAGAACAAGTAAAGAAGAGTTCTGAACAACTTCGAAGCTTGGAAAGAAGCCCCGAACGACTTCGAACCTGGGATGAACTTCAGCAGGAACAGAAGGATTTTCGAGCTTCGAAAGGAGGGAAAAGAGTTAAACATAAAGTTATTAAAACTCCTAGCTCCGGAACGAGTCGTTCTAGCTTTAGCGGTAGTTCTAGGAATCGAAGAGGTCTTCGTTTCCTTCTCGGTATAGATACAGACTTTTCATGATGTAATGTAATCTATTTGAATGATAAAGATTAAAGTTTTAAAATTGTCTCCCTACTTCCTAGCCCCTCTTTGGGTGTAAGAAACTTCGAAATTTGATCGAAGGTGGTTACGCCAAACAAAAATAACTTTAGTTAGGAGTACAATTTTGGAGGCTCAGAGTCCCTTATCAACTTAGAGATTGACTAAGATCTCAAGAAATGTCTTCAACTACTCGGAGTCTGAAAACTGGTAACTTAGTACCTTTTTGTTTGAATGTAGTCACTTCGGACTCTATTTTCGGATAGCTTAGTATCCAATAAAATTGGTTGCTTTGGACTCTTTTTACAGACGTTCTAAGCTATTAGCTCAAAGTCTCTTTTGTTTGGCCTCCTTCGGCTCTTTTTGCGAATGCTATCAAACCAGTGGTTTGGAATTCGCATAGTGCTCTCCTTGGACTCTTTTTACGGATGCTTTCAAGCCGGAGCCTGGAATCCATATCATTTGGTTTCCTTGGACTCTTTTTATGGATGCTTTTAAGCAAGTGGATTGGAATCCATTTTCTGTGACTTTACCACCTCGTCAAAAGCTTCGAACCAGTGGTTCGAAGTCCGTTAAACTGGTTCAAACGAATGACACTTCCCTAATAGCCAACTTCATTCCTCTAGTGCGTCCACCAGAAGTATGAAGTGTTTGAGAGGTAGGCATTATCTGAACCATGAGCTTTATTTATTTAGAAGGTGTTTACAGATGATTACAAGGAGCCCCTATGCAAAATATCGTTTTAGGTGCTCCGCATGCCAGGCATGCTTTAACTCTTCGCCTTCTAAATTAGCTAGTTTAAAAGAACCAGGGCGTCCTAAACATAGAATGATATATGGACCTTCCCACTTATTTCCTAATTTCCCTGTTGCTATGATTCTTTGCAAAACGAAGTGACCTGGTTTAAGTTCATTAAGCTTAACTTTCGGGTCATACCAAGTCTTCGTTTGATGTTGATATTTCGACAAATTAGCCACAGCTCAAAGCCTTGTTTCTTCTATTAAATCAAGTGAAGCTTGCCTTTCTCCTTCTATTTCAGGTTCGGTGGTGCGAAGAGATCCTCCTTTGAGCTCCGTCGGCGTCATAGCTTCATCTCCAAATAATAACATAAAAGGAGTAAAACCTGTGGACCTCATCTGAGTGGTCCGAATGGACCATAAAATCTTCGGGAGTTCTTCAGTCCACAGCCCCTTTGCTAATCCTACTATTCTTCAATTCAACCCTGATAAAATATTACCATTAGCCCTTTCGATAGCTCTGTAGTATGCCAAGATCTTCGCAAAACATCCAGAAGGGCTCCGCATCAAACTGTGTCCCATTGTCGACTATGAGCCGTCAAGGCACTCCGAACCTGTATATAACATTTTTCCAAAAGAATTTTTGTACATTATTCGAAGTGATAGCGGTGAGGGGTTCTGCTTTGACCCACTTGGAAAAATATTCAATTGCTACCACTACGAATTTTAGATTTCCTGTTGCTACTGGGAAGGGGCCAATGAGATCCATCCCCCATCTGGCCATAGGCCAAACTAGAGCAATGACTTGAAGAGTCGTTGGCGGACGATGACTTCGTCTTCCCATCCATTGACAACCCTGGAAACTGTGGACTAAACTCTCCTCATCAGTTACTATTGTAGGCCAATAAAGCCCCTGGCGAAGTGTTTTTCCTGCTAAAGCTCGGGAGGCCAGATGGCTACCACAAAGGCCTTCATGAATTTCTCGGAGTATCTCTTGACCTTCGGTTTGATATATACATCGGAGTAGGGGGGAACATACTCTGGCCTTGTAGAGAATACCGTTGATTATATGATAATTACGAACTCTTAGCTTCAGCCTCAAAAGTTGTGGTCCTTCAGGTAAATTTGCTTCGCCTTGCAATAACTCCATGATCCGCAGGAGGAATTTGTGGCACCGAAGGCGAAGTAAGTTCTTCATAAAAGGCTCCTTCTGGAATATCCACAGCTCTAGCTACAGCTTTCGCTAAGGTATCAACTTTCATATTTTCAGCTCTTGGTATACTACGGATAGAAATCCCTTTGAATGCTGCTTCGATCTTATGGATCTCTTCCAGATATTTTGCAAGCTGCGGATGACGGACTTGAAAACCTTTATCAACGTTCCCTACTACAATTTGAGAATCTGTTTTAATAACAACTCTTGTAGCCCCCAAAGCACGCGCTTTTCGAAGTCCTAAAAAAATTCCTTCATACTCCGCTATATTATTGGTGGACTTAAAGTTGAGCCTTGCGGAGTACATCGCTCTTTGCCCTAAAGGCGAAATTATTACTACTCCAATGCCTGCTCTTGATGCTTGGAAAAGCTCCATCAGAGTATATGGTCCAAATTCCCTGATTTGATTTCTCCGGACCCCACATTGCGGATGGAGTCCATTCTGCCACAAAGTCTACCACCACTTGCGACTTGATTGTTGTCCTTGCTATGAAGGAGATGGTGAAGGGTGCTAGCTCGATGGCCCATTTTCCAATTCTTCCCGTAGAATCTTTGCTTCGAAGCATATCTCCCAAAGGATACGAAGTTTGTACAATTACATTATGTGCTAGAAAATAATGTCGTAATTTCCTTGAAGCCATTATCAGAGCATAAGTGAACTTCTCAAGCTTGGAATATCTTGTTTTTGCTCCCGATGAGGCTTCGGATACAAAATATACTAGATTCTGCACCAACTTACCATTGAAATCAACTTCTCTGACAAGAACTGCACTGACAGCGGAGCCAGTAGCTGCAAGGTAGAGGTGTAGGGTTTTATCTACAACGGGCACAATGAGTGTAGCGAGGTTGCTGAGATAATTTTTAGTATCATCAAAACTCTTTTGACACTCCGGCGTCCATGCAAAATCTTCGGATGCCTTTAATGCTTTGAATATGGGGAGGCTTCGTTCTGCGGACCTTGCTAGAAATCTACTAAGTGCTGCTAGGCGGCCAGTCAGCTTTTGTACTTGCTTTAAATTTTCCGGCGGAGACATCCTTTGCAATTCATTTATTTGAGTAGGGCTAGCTTCAATTCCTCTACTTAAAACTAGATACCCTAGCAACTTCCCAACCGGAGCTCCGAAGATACATTTTTCGAGGTTGAGACGGACTCCACACGCCCGAAGGCTCTCAAATGTTTCTGCTAAGTCTAGGCTATGTTGGTGCTTTAAAGCACTCTTTATTACAATATCATACATATAGGCTTCTACATTGCGGCCTATTTGATGACCTAGAGCCTTAGCAATTAACCTCGAAAAAGTTGCCCCGTCATTTCTCAAGCCAAAAGGCATTCTTACATAGTAGAAGACTCCCGAAGGAGTTACAAAGCTTGTTTTGATTTCATCTTCGCGCTTTAATCAAATTTGATGATAGCCAGAATACGCGTCGAGAAAGCTTAATAACTCCGAACCAGTGGTAGCCAACTAATTGATCAATTCGGGACATGGGATAGGGGTCACATGGGCATGCTTTATTCAAAGATGTAAAATCAATACACATGCGCCACTTTCTGGAGGATTTCTTTCTAACGGAGACTGGGTTAGCTAACCACTCCGTATGAGCTACTTCTTTGATAATCCCAGCCTTCAGTAATTTCTCCACTTCTGCTTTAGCAAGGATGGCCCTTTCTACTGATAACTTCCGAAGCCCTTGTCGAACAGGCCGAACCCTCGGGTTTACAAGCAAGCTATGCTCAATAATATCCCGACTGACTCCCAGAATGTCTTCATCAGACCAATCAAAGACATCCAAATTTTCTTCGACTACTTTTTCTAACGAAGTAGTGATTTCTAGAGGCAAATCTTTGCCGAACTGAAAAGAATAGTCTTTGCCGTCTTTTACAATAACCTTCGTTATAATTTCTCCTTCGGGGCTAGGTCTTGGGGAGGATTTTTTCGAAGATTCACTTGAAGCAGAGATATCCTCCGAATTTCCTTGTACATTATTCACTTGTCTCGGGTCGAGAGGGGGACCATGACCATATTCTGCCCTTCGTGCAGTGGCTTGATCACCGAAGACAGTGAGTACTCCCACTTGCGTGGGCATCTTCATACATAAATAGTTATGGTGCGCCATGGCTCCGAACTGATTTAACATACCCCTTCCGAAGATAACATTATATGCATAAGGGGCATCTACAATATCGAAGATTACTTCCTCCATCCTTGCTAAGAGGCCCTCTCCGAAAGCAACCTCAAGACCTATCTAACCGAGGGCATCAAGAGGAGGTCCTACGAAGCCTTGCAGGGGACGAGCTGTGGGAAGGAGATGTTTCCTAGAGATGCAGAGCTGATCAAAAGCTTTAACGAAGATGATATCTGCTGAACTCCCACTATCGACCAGCACTCTCCAGACTTCAGTTTCTGCTATATCGGCAGTAATGACAAGGGGATCTGCATGTGGGAACTTTATGCCAGCTGCATCATCTGCAGAGAAAGATATTGGCACATAGGACCACTCAGGCATTGTAGCTGCAGACGAAGATGTTCCAATATGGCCTACTTCCCGGACATATTATCTTCGTTGTCTTTTCAACATACTGTCGAGGGTCCCTCCTCTGGAAATGGGGAGGACTACTCTTTTGCCCCGATCTTGGCCATCTTCTTGCTTTGGGGGTGGCATAATATTGACCACCGGAGGTTGTCTTGTAGGGTCTAAGTTGTCTACACGTGTGACAGCCTGCACAGGCTCCGGACGTGCCTCGGAAGGGACTCGGTCAGTAGTGCCTCGACCAGAGGTCCTTTCAAGGTACTCGCCTCTTAAAGCGAGTTTAGATTTGCACGCATCAGTAGCATGACTCCGATTTTCACCCTGAACGCAACAAAAGAAGGCATGGCCTTTGCCAGCTGGCTTCCCTGGCGGCCTCCAGCCGCTGACCTTGCTTCCCGAAGCTTATGGATTTCTAGGGGCAAATTTCTGCGGAGAAGGAGCAATGTTCAGGACTTCGAAGCGAGGATGCTTTTTCCCCCGACGCCTGTCATGCTGGACATCGAAGTTGGGCCCCTACGAAGGTGCTAAAGTATTCACCTCGAGCTTGACTTCTTGCAGGATTGGTGGAGTTGAAGCTGTTCTTCAGAGCTATCCTTCTTCCGACCTAGCGTATTCTTCAAAATAGGCCATCAGCTGCGCTACAGAGGATATTTGTTTCCGATGAAGTTTATCAAGGAGGCCCGCATGAGTAACTCCCTCTCGGGCTGCATCAACAATGGATGATGTAGACAACCCCCTTATCTGCGACTTCGTATGAGCGAAGCGCTTGAAAAATTGTCTTAAAGTTTCTGTAGGTAACTACTTCACCTGGAAAAGACTTCCCGTAGACATAGGGGGTACGAAGGTACCATGAAAGTTACTTATAAACTTTTTCCTTAGCTGCTCCCAAGTTCTAATTGATCATGGCTTCAAGGACCAGAACCAACGCAAAGCAACCCCTTCGAGAGAAAGAGGGAAACACTTGGTAATGGTGTCTCAGACTCCTCCACTGGCCTCAATTGCCAAAGCATACGAATGGGAGAACTCCCCCGGATCCTCTTCTCCGGAGTACTTACAGAGCTTCGAAGTTTTAAACATACGGTCGAAGTGTACTTTCTATAAATCGAGATGTAGCAGAGACTCGCTATCGAAGGAAGCGTTCTCTGGGGCTTCGGGATAAAGAAGAGAGTCGTCGTCTTGAGGCACTTCAGGAATGACAGGGATGGCCTGAGGACGACGCCTATCTACAGCCTCTTGCCTCAACCTTGACACTTCATCTTGGAGACTGGCCATCTAGGTCGCCATGTCACCAAGGCTATCTTCATTTCTTCCGGAATGATCTTCTGGGTCTTGGGAACTGAATATGTCAGTTCGGAGCACAGTCGGAGTTGGAGGAGGAACTCCGTCTGGTCGAAGCATAGATGGAGTTGGAGGAGGAACTCCGTATGCTCGAGGAAGAGAATTCCCTTTGGGGGTCTGAGGTGGAGGAACTACTGAAGGTCCTCCGACCTCAACTGCATTCGAAGATATTGCTCCAGAGGTCCGAGAGGACGTCCGAGTAGGACTACCACCTGAACTCCTCTTAGGAGGCATGGTTCTAAAAACTTGGTAGAGAACGAAGTTTTTTGGACTAAGTTCCCCATAGACGGCGCCAACTGTTGGCGTAAAAGATTATGCTAACAGGTTCTCGAAGATTAAGAACTAACAAACGAAGAGTTTGTGAGACGGACTATTTCAAGCCGCCTAATTAGATAATAGCTCGAACTAGTTCGAAGTTGTATATTGAATAACTGAGTATTTGATCCTCATTACATGGTGAGAATGGGAGTATTTATAGGTAAGATTCTTAAGGAAAAAACCTTTTTACCCCTCAATTACAGCCGACATAGTGGAAACTATTCGGTACCGCTAATAAGGTTAAAATGGTAAAAGACTAATCTAATTGGAAAGAAGATGAGTATTCCATCCTCGCTGGTAGATAAGCTCTCTAAAGACTTAACCTTCGAAGTCATACTCCGAACAGAAGCCTGCATGGATTCTTCGAACTTGATCATGTACTAGGCCGGAGTTAATACTGGAAATTTGGTCTAGCAAATTGGCTTTTTCTTATAATTGTAGCGACCGTGAAGATAAAGTATTTTTCCCCAACACCAATTCTCCCTATGGAGTCTTTGCTCCGAAGCATATCACCAAGGGGATACAAAGTAGGGACAATTAAGTTGTGTGATAAAAAGTAATGCCTTAGCTTCCGCGAGGCCATTACCAAAGCATATACAAATTTCTCAAGCTCGGAGTACCGTGTTTTTGCTCTGGACAATGCTTCTGAAACGAAGTATATTGGGTTCTACACAAGTTTTCCATTAAGCTCTATTTCTCTGACAAGCATTGCACTTACTACGGAGCCCGTTGCTGCAAGATAAAGGAGCAGAGTTTCTTCTGCGAGGGGCACAGTAAGCGTTGACAAATTTCCAAGATAGTCCTTAATATCATCAAAGCTTTTTTGGCTCTCCAGCGTCCATTTGAAACTTTTGGACCCTTTTAAGGCTTTGAAAATTGGGAGGCTTCGCTCTGCTGATCTGGCTAGGAATCTACTAAGGGCTGCGAGGCGTCCTGTCAGCTTCTAGAATTGCTTCCAATTTTCAGGTGGAGCCATTCTTTGCAGTGCACTTATTTGCGTTGGGCTAGCTTCGATTCCTCTGCTCAAATCTAAGTACCCTAGCAATTTTCCTACTTGAGATCCGAATATACATTTTTCAGGATTGAGTCGAACTCCACATGCTCAGAGGCTTTCAAAAGTTTCTGCTAGGTCTAGACTATGCTGGTGCTTTAAAGCACTTTTTATTACAATGTCATCCATATAGGCTTCGACATTTTGGCCTATTTGGTGACCTAGAGCCTTAGCAATAAGACACGAAAAAGTTGCCCCAGCATTTCTCAAGTCGAAGGGCATTCGGACATAACAGAATACTCCGGAAGGAGTTATAATGCTCGTCTTGGCTTCGTCTTCACGTTTCAGCCAGATTTGATGATAGTTGGAGTATTCATCAAGGAAACTTAAGAGCTTAGAACCAGCCGTAGAGTCAACAAGTTGATCAATGCGGGGCATGGGGTAGGGGTCTCGTGGGCATGCTTTATTTAGAGAGGTGAAGTCAATACACATGTGCCATTTGCCAGAGCCTTTTTTCTTGACAAAAACCTGGTTAGCCAACCACTCTGTGTGGGCTACCTCCCTCATGATTCCAGCTCTTAGCAACTTCTCTACATCCTCCTTAGTGAGGCCTGCTCTCTCAGTTGACAATTTGCGGAGCCCTTGGTGAATTGGTCGAGCCTTAGGGTTAACGAGTAAACTATGCTCAATAATGCTCCGGTCAACTCCGGGGATATCTTCGTCTAACCAAGCGAAGATATCTAAATTTTCTCGCACTACTTCTTCTAGTGATGTAGCAATTTCCGAAGGCAGCCCCTTACCAAACTGAATGGGGTATTCTTTGCCTTCTTTGAGAATGATCCTCGTGACTACATCGCCTTCTGGGCTTGGTTTGAAGGAAGGGTTCTTCGGAGGGTCCAGGGACCTCGAAGCTTCCTTCGAGTGTTCTTGTACACTGTTTACCTATCGAGGATCGAGAGGTGGGCCGTAGCCATATTCCGCTCTCCGAGCTGCGGCCTGGTCTCCTGAAATTGTAAGAACTCCACCTTGCGTGGGCATTTTGAGACACAAATAATTATGGTGTGCCACAACTCCAAATTGATTCAGCATCCCTCGCCCAAAGATTGTGTTGTAGGCGTACGGGACGTCGACAACATCAAAAATAACTTCCTCAACTCTAGCTAGGGGCCCCTCACCGAAAGAAATCTCGAGGCCTATTTGGCCGAGGGCATCGAGAGGAGGGCCTACAAATCCTTGGAGTGGGTGAGCTACTCGAAGCAAATGCCTCCAGGGAATACACATTTGATCGAAGGCTTGGACGAAGAGTATATCAGCAGAGCTTTCGCCGTCGACTAATATCCTTCGAACTTCCACCCCTGCGATATCAGTTGAAATGACAAGGGGGTCAGCATGGGGGAATTTCACCCCTACAGCATCATGGGCAGAAAATAAAATGGGCACATGGGACCACTCGGGCATTTCTGCAACCGTGTTTGAAGTCCCTATATGTCCTACTTCCCGAACATATTCCCTTCGTTGACGCTTCAACATATTACCGAGGGTCCCTCCTCTGGATATGGGTAATACCACCATTTTGCCATGATCTTGAGGGTCTTCTTGCTTCGATGGTGGCATAATGTTGGCCACTAGAAGTTGCATTGGAGCTTCGGGATTGCCTGCACGCCCGACAGCTTGTACGGGGTCTAGTCCTGTTGCTAGAGGAGCTCGATATGTAGTTCCTCGCCCTGAACTTCTCCCCAGATAATCACCCCGGAGAGCCAGTATAGACTTACAATCTTTTGTGGCATGGCTTCTGTTTTCACCATGCACACAATAAAAAAGAGCCTAGCCCCGACAAGCCGGTTTTTCTAGTGGCTTTGAGGCACTAGCTTCATTACCTTGAGCCTGTTGATAGTTGAAAGGCATCTTCAGAGCGGAGGGGGCAATATTCAGCACTTCAGAGCGAAAGTGTCTCTTTCCCCTACTCTGATCATTAGGGCAATTATCGAAGGGGACTTGTGGAGGATTCGGAGCCCTTGGCTCCAGCTTGACTTCTTGGGGGAGAGTTGGTGTTGGTACCACAGTTCTTCGAAGACATCCTTCTTCTGCCTTGGCATACTGCTCGAAGTATGCCATGAATTGCGCTACTGAACACACCGGCTTTCGGTGAAGTTTGCTGAGGAGGTCGGGATTCAAACCACCTTCACGCGTCGCATCCACCACAGATGATGTGGACATCCCTTTTATCTAGGATTGATATGGGCGAAGCGCATGAAGTATTCTCGAAGAGTTTCTCCTGTCTGCTGCTTCACCTTAAAAAGGCTTCTAGTAGAGATTAGGGCTACAAAAGTTCCTTGGAAATTGCTCACGAATTTCCTTTTCAACTGCTCCCACGACTTAATTGATCCTGGCTTTAAAGACTAGAACCAACGAAGGGATACAACTTCTAACATGAGGGGGAAACACTTTACTATCGTATTTCGGACCCCTCCGCTTGCTTCTATGGCAAGGGCGTAAGAGCGAAAAAATTCTCCGGGATCAGACCCTCCGGAGTACTTGTGCAACTTCAAGGCTCGGAACCTGGGATCGATGCACACCTTCTGCAAGTCTGGGTGCAGTGGGGATTTGTCATCAAAGGAGGTATTCTCGGCATCTTCTTGGACTTGAGGGGCTTCGAGATAATCATTGAGGACGTCATCTTGATGCACCTCCGAAGCAGGAGGGATGGCTTGAGGCCGAAGACTGTCCACAGCTTCCTGCCTCCATCTTTCCACCTCTACCTGAAGACGCGCTACCTGAGCGGCCAAGTCTTCAGGAAGGTCTTCGCTTCCTCCGGAGGGATCCTCCAGGTCTTGAGAACTGACATAATCAGTTCAGAGCACGGACGGAGCTAC
This sequence comes from Zizania palustris, assembly GCA_019279435.1. NCBI lineage: Eukaryota > Viridiplantae > Streptophyta > Magnoliopsida > Poales > Poaceae > Zizania > Zizania palustris. The sequence goes on along the minus strand of JAAALK010000285.1, from coordinate 30,362,302 downwards.
TCGAGGAACTCTGGCTGCTCGAGGCCTATTGACTACTTCAGGAGTTTGAGGAACATCTAAAGATCCTGCACCGAAGGTCCGAGGGGACCTTCAGAGGGGACCGATGGCTAAACTCCACTTGGGAGGCATGACTTACGAAGCTAAGAAAGGTCCGAAGACCAGAATCTTCGGATGATTAAGGAAGGCGAAGAAAGGCCTCCGAACTATATTTTGAAGCCCCTTGACAAAGGGTGTGCGGAATCTTGAGACACATAAACTCCCTTCGCAAACACTCTTCGCAATATAGGCAGTGGTAAAGAACTATCTTTTAGAACTAGGTTCCCCATGGACGGCGCCAATTGTTGGCACAACGGATTACGCTAACAGGTTCTATAAGATCAAGAACTGACAAATGAAGTGTTTGTGAATGCGGACTATCTCAAGCCTCCGAATAGGATAATAGCTCGAAGTAGTTCGAAGTGGTGTATTGATATCTGAATATTCGATGCCTATTACAGGGTGAGAAGGGGGGATATTTATAGGTAAAACCTCTGAGGAAAATACCTTTTTACCCCTCAATTACAACTGTCATAGTGGAAACTATTTCGGTATCCCGAATAGGGTTAATATGGTAAAATATATTCGAAGGATGTCGACAGAGTAGACGTTCCACCCTTCTGGTTGTTTCCCATTTGGCCTCCTTTCGGAGGGTCTCTTTGGACCAGAACTTGGATGGACCCTCCGACTTCAAGTCCTTCAACCCACAGACAAGTCTTAGGCTCTGATATTATGATTTGCCTTTATCTTTGAATCTTGAGGATCATGAGGATGAAGTATTTTCCCCCAACAAGCACTATGCAGTGTTTATCTTTTATCCAGTAAAAGATGTTCAACTATCTAATCACTTTCCCTCTCATGACTAATAGTGGCGCAAGATCCATGGTCACGCTATCTCCTAGTGAGCTTGGGCATCACTGCTACAAGCTAGTTAACATAGGTAAGAAACTCCTTGCTAATCACATCATATGTGACTTTTGTCGTTGGAGAAGCATCAAATGCTCGACCCCAACTCCTATGCTCTTATGCCCAAAACCATTTTGATAGCCTCATCAAGTGAACCAACACAATGCATGCAGAAGTCTGACTTCCGCCCCAACTGGTCGAGATAAAAGATAGCACCTTGCTTTGGCAGACCCACTATCGATGAGCACAAACCCTAGTGGGTGCAACTATTGGGAAGAGCATTAACACTTAATTTTCTGAGGGAAAACTACTCTAGCATCATAATGTCCCTAGCGCACACAAAACATGCAAGAATAGAATAACAGGAACATAAGAAAGCATCACAGACAATCATATTAACTGTGACATAGTATGGCCTTCTTCACATGGCGATCTCCATCTACATGGCTCCCATCTTCGAGTGCGTGCTCCTGGCCTCCATGAAGAGAACTAGTCCATCTCGCATAGGCTATACTAATTACATGGGCCGAAGCACCGCGGAAACGACATGCAAGCCGTAATGAATTTTACATCAGCCTTGGGCTGTAAATAACCATGACATGCAGGCTACATTTAATTTACATTCATTGCATTCATCTCATACATCACATTTTAACCAAGTCCATGCCAGTCATGACATTCTCTACAAAACAAAGTAAGGCGAGCAATCTACAAATGACTGGATTCTGGATCTGAAAAACCTATGTGAGCAAGCTCGGTTTTTCAAAATTGCGCCGGTCGGAACTTCCGATCAATATCGGAATACCGCATCGCAACAATTGTCTTCTATATCAAATCATTATTCGATATCGGAACATCCGATCAGTATCAGAACTTCTGATCCACCATCAGAACTTCCGATCACATCAGAACTTCTGATCTACCACGGACAAAAATAGATCTAATCTGTTTTTCCACCATGTATCTCCATACATGATGGATCTAGATCGAACACTATGCACGTAGGCTCTGATACAAATGTTGGGGAATAGGGGAGCTATGCTAGCCGGGAAATTCAAAATTTCCACCCTATGGCCCTAGGCTCATATGCGTGTGAGATCATAGATCGATACCTTATTGTACTTGACGCGCTAGGTGCAGCAGAAGAAAAGGTTGATTAAGCGCGTCAAGACTATCCTCGCTTTGTCCCGGCCGTTCCTCGCAGATCCAATCGATGATGAAGTCACCTTCCTCATGGTGACAGCCACGAGCGTCGCTTCTGGAGTAATGGCTCCGTGGAGTCCACACATACAGGGATGGAGTTCCTCCCACGGAAGCGTTCTAGCACCGCACATGAGAGACGGGAAATCCTCGATCTCAACATTTGAGATCAAGAAAGGGAGGAGAGGAGTCTATGGTTGCTTTGTATAATCTAGGCTAATTCCTTGTGCCAAGACCTCCTCCTCCTCTCTTTATATAGGGCTGAAATCCCCCTAGGTCATGCACATCTTGGAACCCACAAATTAGTTACAACTAATCCGTATTTGTAACAGATCCAATCTAATACCCCACATCGGAACTTCCGATCCTGGATCGGAACTTCTGACAAGGTATTTTTCTGGTCTCCAAATTCAGCACGATGTGCAACAAATCCAATCTGTTTTCGCCCACCTTGGAACTTTCGATACCATATCAGAACTTCTGATCAGTACAAAAATTCCCCGATTCTGAATCGGAACTTCTGGATCGTCGGAACTTCCGATACCATATCGGAACTTCTGAAGCAACATTTGCTCTCTGTATCGAGACCAAATAATAATTCGAACTTCTGATACTACATATCGGAACTTCTGATCTATGGAATTTTCTTGGGCATATCCTTCAGCTCCTGCCATGACGGCCGAAGTGGTGGCACCGGAGGCTGCGGTGGTGACCGAAGTGGTGGTGCCGGAGGCTGCGACGGTGACCCCTTCGAGCATGGAGGCTAGGGCTCAGCCAACCCAGTGAAGGGACTGGGGGCACACATCGCTCCCACATCCTTCTAGGACATCTCTTTGGGTGAAGTGGATGTTGACAGAGGTAGACACTTGATCACCCTTCTCTTTATATTCATGCATATTGACTTGTACTTTTCTTCAGGTGCCGACGATGACGTGAGGCCTGTTGTAGCGGAGTCAGAGGGGACCTTCAACAGTAGTGGGAGCAGCAGCTTGGAGTCGAAGAGCTCTTCGTCTGAAGATGATGAGGGGGACAACCGCCGCAGAGGGGCCCCACAAGAGCAACATGAAGAGGTGTTCGAGGTAGTAGACCCGAGCCCGGCTTTGGCAGAGCCTATTCTGGCAGGGCCTATGTTTCCGACACCCATAGTCTGGCCCCTACTTCTGAGGGGACCTACGTTGGAGGCGACCATCAACTCCTTTTATGACGGCTACGTTGCTGTGGCGAAGGGGGACTTGGTGGCGTAGCATAGCTGCACCAGCCACTTCGACCTCTTCGCAAACACCAACGAGGCCTTCGTTTAGGTGAGCGAAGCATTACCCAGGCTTCGCCTAGTACTTAGCTCTCTTAGTAGTACTGAATATTTCTTGAATCTTGCTAGGCCTTCGCACTGAACACCATGGCAGCGGCCTCCATGGGCCATCGGGAAGCTCTTTTAATGGAGGAGAGTGGCGCCCTTCGACGCCAGGCTTCGGAGGAGACCGAGAGGCGGAGGAAAGATGAAGCAACAGCAGAGGCAGTGAGGTCCGAGGCCGCCAAGGCAAAGGAAGCCTTGGCCTCGGAGACAAAAGCTTCAAGAAGCACTTTGGGCTTCAGAGTAGGCTAGAGTGAAGCTGCTGGCAGAGTGCTCTGATCTTCGCGTAGCCAACCAAACTCTGGAAGACTTCATTACCCGAGGGGTTGACAAAGCCGCCTCGAGCCTAACCGAAGTCCTCGAGCACTTGGGTACTGAGTTCCTATCGCCGGACTTCAATCCTTAAGACCCTATCGGGGACGGCCATGGCGACGGCGGAGGTGTCGATGAAGGGCTTCGCGCTGATGGTCGGGCGAGTGGTGGGCCAAGGGGTGCTGCAAATGCTTCATAACGTGGGGTGCCACCACCTCGACGCAGGGACCTCGGCCACAACAGTGGCCTTCGGAGGCCCTCTCTTGACCTTGCCTCCTTCGGAGGTCCGCGGGGCATGGCGTCGTATTCAGGAACCCTAGAAGGCCCAAGGGTGCAAAGCGGCCCTCAAACTGCAACGGGTCTCGCGTGTTCACCGAGCCAGGGCACAGGCCTCGCTAGCTCAGCCTTTGACGTAGAACCCTCCGCCTCCGAAGGTGTAGACTTCCTTAGGCTCTTTTGTAATTTGTAGTCGTAGGCCTGTAAATGACTTGTTAGTTTATTAATAGAAATGCGGGGGTATTATACCTGCCCAGGTTTAGCCTTCGGATGTTGACTTTGAAATGCTTGAGGATTCAGAAGAGCTTCGCCAGCTTTGGGTGGTGCTCAAAGTAGCTAGGTTCGAAGGCCCCCTCGATTCAAACTTCTGAGGGGTCCTAGGGGCGAAGCTATTCCCGAAGTAGCTCAAGAGTTCTTCATCCTCGCTGGACTTAAGTTTTTTTGAAGTAGGCTTAAGTGGCGAGGGGGTGCAGTCTTCAGGTACGTCCTTACAAGGTGATGAAGCCCTAGACTTTTCTGCCTTCGATGCGGCACGGCCTGTGCTTCAGACTTAGGTCGACCTGCAAGAAGAAATTCGAGTTCTATGGGCTTTGAAGCATGGACGGTGCGTCCACTGGAGGTTAGGCTCCGACGGGGTTTCATCCAGTAGAGGGGGCCTTGCCCGGAAGAAGAGCAAGCGAGGGCCGAATATGTCGGGGCCTCGAGCATGCTTTTTTCTTGGCTTAGACACAAATTACTCGTAGTTTTTTACTTTTCAAAGTGTACCTATAGCATACTTCGCTTTTGGCATTCAATGAATAGAATTTGTGTTGTATTTATATACGCACACTTTTTTTTGCATGCTTCGCACGAACGTTTAGCTTGTCACGCTCATACTGTGCATTTCATTCGCACACTTCGCATACATACTTCAGTCCTCCCTTGCGCAAGGCAGTTAGGGACTTGGGCATTGCCAGTGTGCGCAATTATAAAATGCGAAGGGGTGCGCCTTGGGCGGCTTTGGATGATTAAAACGCATTGATTGGAGGCCTCTTTTGAGCTTCTAACGCTTTAATTTGAAGCGAAGCAGGGCTTCAGATACATTCAAATTAAGCAAAGCATGGTTTCGGCATGCTTGATTTTAAATAGTAAATATGCGCGAGCAAGGCTCCGAAGCGCAATTAGATTAAACGAAGCATGACTCAAGGTCACCTTTGACCCTGGGACGCATCGGGCCGTCACTCGGAGTCCTAGACACATCGGGACATTGCCCGGAGTCCTTTAGCCCACTTCTATGGGCCTGGAGGCGCTGTGTAGCCTTCGGAGGAGTGCTCCGGTTTACAAAGCGAAGCAAGGCTTCGGTTTTAAACAAGGTGAAGCAGGGCTTCGGTTTTAAACAAGGCGAAATAGAGCTTCAGTTTTAAACAAGGTGAAGTAGGGCTTGGGTTTAAAATAAGGCAAAGCAAGGCTTCGGGGGTTTAATGAAATGAAGCTAGGTTTCTGCTTCTTTATAGAACGAAGTAGGGCTTCGAGCTGTGTACATACCTTCTGAAGCTTGACTGGTCCGGAGACCGAGCGGCTTCGTGCGGTCGAAGAGAGCTCGCCTCATAGCCCCTAGGGCTTCTGAGGCCTTCGGTGAGCGCCCAGAGCCCCTTGCCGAAGGGTGCACTCCGAGGCACGAGTGGTGGTGGAAGGCGGGAAAGGCCTTCGAACTGTACTTGAAGTCCCATGCCGAAGGTTGTGCGGAATCCTGGGACTCCGAAGCTCCCTCCGCAAGCATACTTCGAAATACAGGTAGTGGCAGAGAACTTAGCTTTTTGTACAGCTCCCCACGGATGACGCCAACTGTTGTAGCAAGTGTTTTAGCGACTACAGGTTTTTATGTGGTGTATGATGTATAGAATGAACCTCGAAGGGTTCTCACAGAGGGAGAGAGAATTTATACTATTTTAGGCCTCTCCGGAGGGATAATAGCCCTACGTCTAGTTTACAATGGATTTGACATTATTTTGCCTCTACTGAACATGTTGTCCCCCAAGGGATCCCCCTTTAACAAGGGCATGACCCTATTTATATAGGCCCGCAGGCCAAAAGAAGAGACCTAAATGCCATCTACAAGTCGTAGGCTTTATAGGTGTAGGAAGGGAAAAAAGCTAGACTACTATATATTTGACTTTACAGACATAGTAGATAAACATCACTTCTAGAGCAGATATACGACATACCAGGGGTGAGGGGCCCTGGTATGGCTTTACACTATAGCTATGCTTGGATATTTCTTCTGGGCCGGTGTACTTGCCGGAGGGCTTTAGCCGGAGCAAGCTGAGAGGGCTCCATAGAGCACTCCGAAGCGGACCCCGAAGTGGGCTCCGAAGCGGACTCTGTAGCAGCTCTCGGGGAAGGCTCGAAAAGGCTCCGGAGAGGGCGTCGAAGGAGACTGGAGGGGTACCGGAGGCTTCGCTCTGGATGGGACCAGAGGGGTCCCGGAGGCTTGGCTCAGGAGGCGACCGGAGGGGTCCCGGAGGCCGACGTCATTTGGCCCCTGTCTAGGGAAAATTGTTTCCCCCAACAGTTAATAAATCCTATTATCAAACCATGGCCCCTGTCTAGGGAAAACTTCATCGGCCAAATACATCCTCCTTCTATAAAAGGGCATCGGTTCATGTTGATGGCTATGGATTATTTCACCAAGTGGACTGAGGTCGTGCTGCTCAAGAATATGGATCACAACAAGGTAATCGATTTTATCTTGAGGCACATCATACATAGATTTGGTATACCCCATACTCTTACTACAGATCAGGTTACTTCATTTGTTTCTAAAGAAGTGAGAGATTTTGCTGAATCTTATGGTATAATGTTGATAAACTCCTTGCCATACTATGCTCAACCAATGGTCAGGCTTAGTCTAGTAATAAGGTTGTGATTAAGCTCGTTAAGAAGAAGATTGAGGAGGTTCCTAGAAGGTGGCAAGAGGTGCTTTCTAAATCATTATGGGCATGCAGAATAGCAAAGCATGGTGCTACGAAGGTGAGCCCATATGAATTGGTATATGGGCAGGAAGTTGTTTTACCGGTAGAGGTGAATCTTGGCTGCTTAAGAAAGATGGCTAATCGGTCGTTGATTATGAAATTCTCTTAAAATATAATGTGGAAGAAGTGACCAATAAGAGATTGAGAGCTCTAGAGGCAATAGAAATAGACAAGCAAAGAGTTGCTTGAGCTTATAATAAGAAAGTAAGAGCAAAATCATTTTAGGTTGGTGATTTAGTTTGGAAGACGATTTTGTCATTAGGCACTAAAAGTGCGAAGTTTGGCAAGTGGTCACCTAGTTGGGAATGTCCTTTTAAGGTTGCTGAAATCGCTCTAAGTAATGTGTATTTATTGTAAACTTTGCAAGGAGAGCATTTTCACAGGGTTCTTAATGGTAGATATTTGAAAAAGTACTTCTCAAGTGTGTGGCAAGATGCTTGAGATGTCATATGGTCGATATAGAATATATCACCCTTAGCCCATAGTGGTTTTGGCTCACTAGTTTGCCAAAAGGTAGGGGGCATGTGTTGATAGCAAAATTTGGCACTAATGGCTCAAATGTTAAAAAGCCAAAAATGTGTGTCGTCCTTGGTAAGGGCTGATCCAACCGATAGTATAAGGCCGGTTAGACTAGCCATGGACATTCAGTCCAACCGGCTATGGTTGGCCGGTCAAACCAGCCATGTTGCCTTGCTCCGACCAGCCCATGGGCTCAGTCAGACCGACGAAAGCCAAGTCTAAACCCTAGACACGGGATTTTGGGGTATTTTATCTCTAATCTCATTTTAATGACTTGGACTCATATACTAATCAATCTAAGGTGGGAATCACGTCCATGGACAGCAAGACCAGCCCCTATATAAAAGGCTAAGGCCGATTCAAAGTGAGAGACTCCAATCTAATCTACCCACGTAGAATCGTTCTTTTTTTTAATGTACTACCTTTTTGCCCTAAGTTTAGCCATAGCTCGTATATCTTTGCTGATTTGCGCCATAAACCTGCCATCTGTCACATTGTAGTCACGATAATCCTTGTCGATTCGCTTGTGAATCATTCGTCTCACCCCCGTAATGGGTTTTTCCCGATCTAATCTAGTAATTTAGTCCTTGGACCAAGTTACTACTATTCTAGGGTTCTTATAGGGACCAGGGCATCGAGCTACATCAATAAAGTACTCCTACACTAACCTCGGCCATCATTGTGTGCGCTGGCCAGCCAGGGCATCTCCTGCCCTAGTTGTTGGTCTAACCGGCTAGCCATAGGTAGTCTGACCGAGTCATGCCAGGAACAGTCGGTCTGACCGGCGGTATACGGCCGGTCCAACCGCCGGCACACGGTCAGCTTGACTGCCCTTCACTGGTTGGTCCGACCGCCCTCTCTTCAGCTTATTGGGTTGTGCTCCTCATGGTGTGATCTGATCGCTTGACAACTCCACCCCAAATTCCTCGTCATGATCGAGGATCGCCGGAACACGACGTCAGTATCGTTTGGAGTTTGGCTAGATAGGCCAAGCGTCTACGCACTTTTGGATCGCCGAATCGGCGTCAGTGTTGATTGACACTTTATTGGGAGATTTTGGTGTCAACACTCTCAACAACAGAAGATTCTTTGATCTTCGAGACCTTACGGTCCAAGGTATGAAGAACCTTGAGCGTTTGTTCATGGTCTGAGACAAGCTGACCTCACTTAGCCTTGTTGGCCTGAAGCTTGTTAATGATCGACTAAAAGCGACCAAACAAAGCCTTGACGGTCTCACCTTGCTTTTGTGAGAAATTTTCATATGCTTACCAATAGGTCTGGTATAGCCTAGAATTGACCTGAGCTGTCCCCTCATGGTGTGCCTAGAGGGTAGCCCAGATCTCTTGAGGAGTATCGAGATGGCTAACAAGCTGAAACTCACTAGGACCTAAACCAGAGAAAAGAATGTTCACTGCTTTGTTGTTGAAGTCATGCTCAACGACTAACTTAGGAGTAGTACGCTCAACAGATGGACGCACAGTGAAAGAAGCATGAATACACATGTCCGAGATACTTGAGCTTTGACTCAATATATAGGTTCGCACGCGAATCTTCCAATAATTATAAACCTTCTCTCAAAGAAGTCATGATTGCTAACTTGAGTTAAACCGGTTAAGGTATGTTAAAACCTTAACCGGGCTCTGATACCACTTATAGGACCGAAAGTAGCGACCAGAGGGCGATGAATGGACGCATCAATAGATTTTTTTGAATAGATGACTTTCTCTTAAGACCCAACGCTCTTCCAAAAACAACTAGCAAAAGCAAACAAGTTTTCACAGTGAAATCCCATATAAACCTAGTGTTATCACTCTCTTGTCAAATATGATGTGATGTGACTGACTGAGACATCAAAAGCACTAAAAATAATCTAGCCTGGAAATAATTTGTGTCCTAATTGAAAAGACACTACCACAAATAGTTCATCAAGCATTTAGCATAAATTCAAAGTTAGTACAAAGAATCATCATTCATTTGAGATAGGCAATTAATTAAACAGGTAACATGTAGAAATATGCTGAATTAGCTAATTATCTATTGTAGTAGAAGAAGATGTTGATGATGACCAAAACCGAGTGATGACGTTGATATAACTCCCGGTAAAAACTGCAGGTTCACTAGATGTGGCTTGGACCAAAATGATATGAGCGTAGGAATCACAAGTGATGAACAGGACTCTGATAAAGAAACAAGCACCTGGTGGTAGTTCAAAAGAACAGTGGCGAACTCTTGCTTGGGCGCATAGACCAAGCCAGCAGCATCACTCGTGTGTGCCGATCAGGAGTGGGGCCCACTCAACCAGGCAAGCCAAGAAATGTACGGCAACAAAATAATCTCACCAGAAGATACCCAGAAAAAATACAGAATAATGTGTGCGGATTAGCTTGTATAAGCTCAAGAACTGAGGTGAGTGATGGTATTGAACTACAGGCCTGAGGAGTTTCTCCATGTGCCACACCAAGTGATAGCAAAACCAGCTATCCTTTCAAAACTAAAAAAAAAATCAGACGTATGGGAAAAAACATCTACATGAACATCATTGGTTCACGGTAATCGATAAAACTTAGCAGTAAGAGCAGAAATCCCAGTGCACAAAACCTCAACTTGAGAAAACGTAGGCACCGTACAGCACAGTTGCTAACGAGCAGAAAATGATTGACATGAAAAACAAATCGCACGAAAAGTAATAAACACAACCAGGCTTGAACGAAGACAGTAATCTACACACCACAAACCAACGGGTGAATTGGATAGATACTTTATGTGGGATCGGAATGATGACTAGAGAGAGGTGAATAGGCGCCTCGACAAATTCTTGCGAATGAGATGGCCTGTTCAGATCACCCAACGCACCTCCAATAATTTTAAATTCTAATTTAAACTAATCAGAATGAATCAGAGCAACAAATCATTCCAAATTCAGAAGTCAGTCTTGATCGGCATTTGAAGTATCGAAACAATCTGTCGACAATTGAAATTTCAAAATACCGTGAGTAGATCAGTAACTGGATGGTCGACAGATATAAATCGATGTCTGAAACTCTAACAAAAGGCTAGAAATTCAGAAAACTCAGAACTGAGCAAAAACTGTTCAACAACTGTTGGGGCAAAATACTTCATCTTCAGGGTTATTGCTATAACAAGACAAAGACAGGTGATTTAATCAAAGGTTTCCAGCATCTAACTCCGGGAGTATATTGAATCAAGTTCGAAGGATGGAGGCGAACTCTAGTTCGGAGTATATCTTCGAACATGTACTCTTCTGAGAGCTTCTTTGCCAGCTAGGATGGAAGACTTATCTTCTTTCTCATTAGATTAGTCTTTTACCGTTTTAGCCCTATTAAGGGTACCGAATAGTTTCCACTATGTCGGTTGTAACAGAAGGGTAAAAGGGTCTTTTCCTTAATGTTTGGGCCTATAAATACCCCCCATTTTACCCTGTAAGGAGGATCGAATACAAAGTTATTCAATGCACATCTTCGAACTGTTTTGAGCTGTTATCCTTTCGGCGGCTTGAAATAGTTTAATTCGCAAACACTTCGTTTGTTAGTTTCTAATCTCTAGAAACCTGTTAGCATAATCTTTTACGCCAACAGTTGGCGCCGTCCGTGGGGAACCTAGTCGAAAAAACTTCATTCTCTACCAAGTTCTCGAACCATGCCTCCCAAGCGGAGTTCAGTTGGTAGTCCTACTCGGAGGTCCCCTCGGACCTCCGGAGCAAGATCTTCAAACACAGTTGAGGTCGGAGGACCTTCGACATTTTCTCCACCTCAGACTCCGAAAGGGATTCCCCTTCCTCGAGCATACGGAGTTCCTCCCCCAACTCCATCCATACTTCGGCCTACCGGAGTTCCTCTTCCACCTCAAGTTCCGCTTCGAACTAATGCATACAGCTCTCAAGACTCGGAAGGTCCTTCCGGAGGTGATGAAGACGGTCTTGGCGATATGGCCGCTCAAATGGCCAGTCTCCAAGCTGAAGTTGCAAGATGGCGCCAAGAAGCCGCAGATAGGCTTCGTTATTAGGCCACCCCAGTCATTCCCGAAGTGCCCGAAGACGACGAACTTTGTTATCTTGAAGCCCCCGAGAATGCTTCCTTCGACACCGAGTTTCCGCTACATCCCAAGCTACTGAAAGTGCGCTTCGATCCTAAGTTTAAAACTTCGAAGCTCTACAAATATGCTAGAGACGAAGACCCTGGGGAGTTCTCCCATTCTTATGCATTAGCAATTGAGGCCAGCGGAGGAGTGCGAGACACCATGGCCAAGTGCTTCCCTTTAGCTCTTGAAGGGGTGGCTCTACGGTGGTTCTGGTCCCTGAAGCCAGGGTCAATCAGAACCTGGGAGCAGTTAAGGAAGAAGTTCATAAGCAATTTTCAGGGTACCTTTGTACCCCAATGTCAACATGAAGTCTTTTCTAGGTGAAGCAGCTCCCCGGAGAGACTTTATGGCAGTATTTCAAGCGCTTCGCTCATACGAAGTCGCAAATTCGAGGGTAAACTACATCCTCCGTAGTTGATGCAGCTTGAGAGGGAGTTACCCATGTGGGCCTCCTTGATAAACTTCACCAGAAGCAGATATCTTTTGTTGCTCAGTTGCTGTCTTATTTCGAAGAGTATGCAAGGTCAGAAGAAGGGAGGCTTCGGAGAACTGCCGCAACTCCGTCAATCGTGCAAGATGTCAAGCTGGAAGTGAAGACTTCAACACAGTCACAGGGGCCTAGCTTCGAAGCTCAGCATGACAGGCGTCGGGGGCAAAAGCATCCTCGTTCAGAAGTATTGAACATTGCACCTCCGCAGAAATTTACCCCAAGGACTTCGCAACCTTCAAGAAGCAAGACCAGCGGCTGGAGGCCGCTAGAGAAGCCGGTTGGCAAAGCCCATGCCTTTTCTGTTGTGTCCATGGTGAGAATCAAAGTCACGCAACTGATGCGTGTAAGTCTATACTCGCTTTAAGAGGCGAGTACCTTGAAAGAACTTTGGGTCGAGGCACTACCGACCGAGTTCCGACCGAGGTGCGTCCGGAGCCTGTCCAGGCTCTGGCACATATAGAGAACTTTGACCCTGCAAGACGGCCTCGGGTGGTCAATGTTATGCCACCTCCGAAGCAGGAAGATGGTCAGGATCGAGGGAAAAGAGTAGTCCTCCCCATCTCCGGAGGAGGGACCCTCAGAATTATGTCGAAGAGGCAGAGAAGAGAATATGTCAGAGAAGTGGGCCATATTGGAACTTATTCGTCCGCAGCTGCTATGCCTGAATGGTCCCATGTGCCGATATCTTTTTCTGCAGACGATGAACTGGCAATAAAGTTTCCACATGCAGACCCATTTGTCATCACTGCCGACATAGCAGGGACTGAGGTCCGGAGAGTACTGATCTGACGGAGGGAGTTCAGCAGATATTATCTTTGTCCAAGCTTTTGATCAAATCTGCATCTCTACGAAGCATCTTCTCCCCAGCAGCTCGTCCTTTGCAAGGCTTCGCGGGACCCCCTCTTATAAGAGATGAGATGGTGCAAAGGTGTAGCATTGGTCGTTGGCTTCTATTCATTGTCGCTTCCCTCGGGATTAGTTTTAGAGTTGAATAATTGTTATTTTATTCTAGCCCTAGGCAGAAAAATTATCTCTTATCATGTTTAGAGGAAGATGTTTTTGAATTCAAAATAAAGACAAAGTGTGTCAGTATTTTGAATG
>JAAALK010000285.1:30318512-30348002 GCA_019279435.1 Zizania palustris | reverse complement strand
GAATGAGATGGCCTGTTCAGATCACCCAACGCACCTCCAATAATTTTAAATTCTAATTTAAACTAATCAGAATGAATCAGAGCAACAAATCATTCCAAATTCAGAAGTCAGTCTTGATCGGCATTTGAAGTATCGAAACAATCTGTCGACAATTGAAATTTCAAAATACCGTGAGTAGATCAGTAACTGGATGGTCGACAGATATAAATCGATGTCTGAAACTCTAACAAAAGGCTAGAAATTCAGAAAACTCAGAACTGAGCAAAAACTGTTGAACAACTGTTGGGGCAAAATACTTCATCTTCAGGGTTATTGCTATAACAAGACAAAGACAGGTGATTTAATCAAAGGTTTCCAGCATCTAACTCCGGGAGTATATTGAATCAAGTTCGAAGGATGGAGGCGAACTCTAGTTCGGAGTATATCTTCGAACATGTACTCTTCTGAGAGCTTCTTTGCCAGCTAGGATGGAAGACTTATCTTCTTTCTCATTAGATTAGTCTTTTACCGTTTTAGCCCTATTAAGGGTACCGAATAGTTTCCACTATGTCGGTTGTAACAGAAGGGTAAAAGGGTCTTTTCCTTAATGTTTGGGCCTATAAATACCCCCCATTTTACCCTGTAAGGAGGATCGAATACAAAGTTATTCAATGCACATCTTCGAACTGTTTTGAGCTGTTATCCTTTCGGCGGCTTGAAATAGTTTAATTCGCAAACACTTCGTTTGTTAGTTTCTAATCTCTAGAAACCTGTTAGCATAATCTTTTACGCCAACAGTTGGCGCCGTCCGTGGGGAACCTAGTCGAAAAAACTTCATTCTCTACCAAGTTCTCGAACCATGCCTCCCAAGCGGAGTTCAGTTGGTAGTCCTACTCGGAGGTCCCCTCGGACCTCCGGAGCAAGATCTTCAAACACAGTTGAGGTCGGAGGACCTTCGACATTTTCTCCACCTCAGACTCCGAAAGGGATTCCCCTTCCTCGAGCATACGGAGTTCCTCCCCCAACTCCATCCATACTTCGGCCTACCGGAGTTCCTCTTCCACCTCAAGTTCCGCTTCGAACTAATGCATACAGCTCTCAAGACTCGGAAGGTCCTTCCGGAGGTGATGAAGACGGTCTTGGCGATATGGCCGCTCAAATGGCCAGTCTCCAAGCTGAAGTTGCAAGATGGCGCCAAGAAGCCGCAGATAGGCTTCGTTATTAGGCCACCCCAGTCATTCCCGAAGTGCCCGAAGACGACGAACTTTGTTATCTTGAAGCCCCCGAGAATGCTTCCTTCGACACCGAGTTTCCGCTACATCCCAAGCTACTGAAAGTGCGCTTCGATCCTAAGTTTAAAACTTCGAAGCTCTACAAATATGCTAGAGACGAAGACCCTGGGGAGTTCTCCCATTCTTATGCATTAGCAATTGAGGCCAGCGGAGGAGTGCGAGACACCATGGCCAAGTGCTTCCCTTTAGCTCTTGAAGGGGTGGCTCTACGGTGGTTCTGGTCCCTGAAGCCAGGGTCAATCAGAACCTGGGAGCAGTTAAGGAAGAAGTTCATAAGCAATTTTCAGGGTACCTTTGTACCCCCAATGTCAACATGAAGTCTTTTCTAGGTGAAGCAGCTCCCCGGAGAGACTTTATGGCAGTATTTCAAGCGCTTCGCTCATACGAAGTCGCAAATTCGAGGGTAAACTACATCCTCCGTAGTTGATGCAGCTTGAGAGGGAGTTACCCATGTGGGCCTCCTTGATAAACTTCACCAGAAGCAGATATCTTTTGTTGCTCAGTTGCTGTCTTATTTCGAAGAGTATGCAAGGTCAGAAGAAGGGAGGCTTCGGAGAACTGCCGCAACTCCGTCAATCGTGCAAGATGTCAAGCTGGAAGTGAAGACTTCAACACAGTCACAGGGGCCTAGCTTCGAAGCTCAGCATGACAGGCGTCGGGGGCAAAAG
Source organism: Zizania palustris (assembly GCA_019279435.1). Classification (NCBI taxonomy): domain Eukaryota; kingdom Viridiplantae; phylum Streptophyta; class Magnoliopsida; order Poales; family Poaceae; genus Zizania; species Zizania palustris. Next base: position 30,346,063 of record JAAALK010000285.1, on the reverse strand, counting down.
CATCCTCGTTCAGAAGTATTGAACATTGCACCTCCGCAGAAATTTACCCCAAGGACTTCGCAACCTTCAAGAAGCAAGACCAGCGGCTGGAGGCCGCTAGAGAAGCCGGTTGGCAAAGCCCATGCCTTTTTCTGTTGTGTCCATGGTGAGAATCAAAGTCACGCAACTGATGCGTGTAAGTCTATACTCGCTTTAAGAGGCGAGTACCTTGAAAGAACTTTGGGTCGAGGCACTACCGACCGAGTTCCGACCGAGGTGCGTCCGGAGCCTGTCCAGGCTCTGGCACATATAGAGAACTTTGACCCTGCAAGACGGCCTCGGGTGGTCAATGTTATGCCACCTCCGAAGCAGGAAGATGGTCAGGATCGAGGGAAAAGAGTAGTCCTCCCCATCTCCGGAGGAGGGACCCTCAGAATTATGTCGAAGAGGCAGAGAAGAGAATATGTCAGAGAAGTGGGCCATATTGGAACTTATTCGTCCGCAGCTGCTATGCCTGAATGGTCCCATGTGCCGATATCTTTTTCTGCAGACGATGAACCTGGCATAAAGTTTCCACATGCAGACCCATTTGTCATCACTGCCGACATAGCAGGGACTGAGGTCCGGAGAGTACTGATTGACGGAGGGAGTTCAGCAGATATTATCTTTGTCCAAGCTTTTGATCAAATCTGCATCTCTACGAAGCATCTTCTCCCAGCAGCTCGTCCTTTGCAAGGCTTCGCGGGACCCCCTCTTATAAGAGATGAGATGGTGCAAAGGTTGTAGCATTGGTCGTTGGCTTCTATTCATTGTCGCTTCCCTCGGGATTAGTTTTAGAGTTGAATAATTGTTATTTTATTCTAGCCCTAGGCAGAAAAATTATCTCTTTATCATGTTTAGAGGAAGATGTTTTTGAATTCAAAATAAAGAACAAGTGTTGTTCAGTATTTTTGAATGGTATGCTTTATGGTGTTTGTCCATTATTGAATGGATTATACATTCTGAATCTTGAGGAGACACACGTTTATAACATTAAAGCAAATAAACAGTGACTCAATGATTTGAATCCTACCTATGTCTGGCATTGTCATTTAGTCATATAAATGAGAAGTGCATGCAGAAGCTCCTTAGAGATGGACTTTTAGAGTCATTTGATTTTTAATCATATGACACATGTGAGTCTTATTTACTTGGCAAAATGACAAATATGTCTTTCATTTGTCAAACTGAAAGGGCGAATGAATTATTTTCCATTGTGCATACCGATGTATGTGGACCGATGAGTCATACAACTATATGTGATTTTCAGTACTTTATCGCTTTTATCGAATACTTGAGTAGATGTGGTTATATCTACCTAATGAGGCATAAGTGGGAATCCTTTGAAAAGTTCAGGGAGTTCCATAATGAGGTACAAAATCATATGGGCAAGACAATAAAATTTCTATGATATGATCATGTAGATGAATATTTGAGCCATGAGTTTAATAACCATCTTGTTGGGGGAAAATACTTCATCGACGGGGTCACTACTGCAACAAGGCAAAGGCAGATGATTTAATCGAAGGTTTCCAGCATCTAACTATGGTTATGTACTGGGACAAGTTCGAAGGATAGAGGCGAACTCTAGTTCAGAGCATATCTTCAAACGTTGACTCTTCAGAGAGCTTCCTTACCAGCTAAGATGGAAGGCTTATCTTCTTTCTCATTAGATTAGTCTTTTACCGTTTTAGCCCTATCAAGGGCACCGAATAGTTTCCACTATGTCGGTTCTAACAGAAGGGTAAAAGGGTCTTTTCCTTAAGGTTTTGGCCTATAAATACCCCCCGTTTTACCCTGTAATGAGGATCGAATACTGAGTTATTCAATACACATCTTCGAACTGTTTTGAGCTATTATCCACTTCAGAAGCTTAAAGTAGTTTACTTCACAAACACTTCGTTTGTTAGTTTCTAAGCTTCAGAAACCTGTTACCGTAATCTTTTACGCCAACAGTTGGCGCCGTCCGTGGGGAACTTAGTCCAAAAAACTTTGTTCTCTACCAAGTTCTTAAACCATGCCTCCCAAGCGGAGTTCAGGTGGTAGTCCTACTCGGAGGTCCCCTCGGACCTCCGGATTAAGATCTTCGAACACAGTTGAGGTCGGAGGACCTTCGACATTTCCTCCACCTCAAACTCCGGAAGGGATTCCCCTTCCTCGAGCATACGGAGTTCCTCCCCCAACTCTATCCATACTTCGGCAAACCGGAGTCCCTCTTCCACCTGAGATTCCACTTCGGACTGATGCGTACAGTTCTCAAGACCCAGAAGGTCCTTCTAGAGGATATGAAGATGGTCTTGGCGATATGGCCGCTCAAATGGCTAGTCTCCAAGCTGAAGTAGCGAGGTGGGGGCAAGAAGCTGCAGATAGGATTCGTTCTTCAGGCCACCCCGGTCATCCACGAAATGCCCCAAGATGACGAACTTCCTTATCCCGAAGCCCCGGAGAACGCTTCCTTCGACACCGAGTATCTGCTGCATCGCGAGCTATAGAAAGTGCGCTTCGATCCTAAGTATAAAACTTCGAAGCTCTTCAAATATTATGGAGACGAGGACCCTGGGGAGTTCTCCCGTTCTTATGCATTGGCAATTGAGGCCAGTGGAGGAGTGTGAGACACCATGGCCAAATGTTTTCCTCTAGCTCTTGAAGGGGTGGCACTGCGGTGGTTTTGGTCCCTTAAGCCAGGGTCAATCAGAACCTGGGAGCAATTAAGGAAGAAGTTCATAAGCAACTTTCAGGGTACCTTCGTACCCCCAATGTCTACAGGAAGTATTTTCCAGGTGAAGCAGATGCCCGGAGAGACTTTAAGACAATTTTTCAAGCGCTTCGCCCACACGAAGTCGCAAATTCGAGGGATAACTACATCCTCTTAAGTTGATGCAGCTCGAGAGGGAGTTACCCATGCGGGCCTCCTTGATAAACTTCATCGGAAACAGATATCTTCTGTTGCTTAGTTGATGTCTTATTTTGAAGAGTATGCAAGGTCAGAAGAAGGGTGGCTTCGGAGAACTGCTTCAACTCCGTCAATCCTGCAAGAAGTCAAGCTGGAAGTGAAGACTTCAACACCTTCGCAGGGGCCTAGCTTTGAAGTTCAGCATGACAGGCGTCGGGGGAAAAAGCATCCTCGTTCAGAAGTCTTGAACATTGCACCTCTGCAGAAATTTGCCCCTAAGACTTCGCAAGCTTCAAGAAGCAAGACCAGCGGTTGGAGGCCACCAGGGAAGCCGGCTGGCAAAGCCCAGGCCTTCTTCTGCTGTGTCCATGGTGAGAATCAAAGTCATGCAACTGATGCATGCAAGTCTATAATCGCTTTGAGAGGCGAGTACCTTGAAAGAACTTCGGGTCGAGGCACTACTGACCGAGTTCCTCCCGAGGGGCGTCCGGAGCCTATCCAGGCTGTGGCACGTATAGATAACTTCGACCCTGCAAGGCAACCTCCGGTGGTCAATATTATGCCACATCCGAAGCAGGAAGATGGTCAAGATCGAGGGAAAAGAGTAGTCCTCCCCATTTCCGGAGGAGGGACTCTTGGTAGTATGTCGAAGAGGCGGAGAAGAGAATATGTCCGAGAAGTGGGCCATATTGGAACTTCTTCGTCCGCAGCTATCATGCTTGAATGGTCCCATGTGCAAATATCTTTTTCCGCAGATGATGTAGTGGGCATAAAGTTTCCACATGCAGATCCACTTGCCATCACTGCCGACATAGCAGGGACTGAAGTCCGGAGAGTGCAGATTGATGGAGGGAGTTCACAGATATTATCTTCGTCCAAGCTTTCGATCAACTTTGTATATCCAGAAAGCATCTTCTCCCAGAAGCTCGTCCTTTGCAAGGCTTCGTAGGACCCCCTCTCAATGCCCTCGGCCAAATAGGTCTGGAGGTCACTTTCGGAGAGGGGCTACTGGCCAGGACGGAGGAGGTGATTTTTGATGTTGTGGATGCCCCGTATGCATACAATGTTATCTTCGGGAGGGGCATGTTGAATCAGTTCGGAGCTGTGGTGCATCATAATTATCTGTGTATGAAGATGCCCACACAAGTGGGAGTGCTCACTGTTTTCAGAGATCAGGCCATTGCGCGAAGAGCGGAATATGGTCATGGCCCCCTCTTGACCCGAGACAGGTGAAAAACATGCAAGGCAACCCGGAGGATATTCTGCTTCAGGTGAACCTTCGAAGAAGTCCTTCCCAAGGCCAAGCCCTGAAGGAGAGATTATAACGAAGCTTATTGTCAAAGACGGCAAAGACTATTCATTTCAGTTTGGCAAGGATTTGCCTCCAGAAGTCGCTACTTCGTTAGAAAAAGTAGTTAAAGAGAATTTAGAGGTCTTTTCTTGGTTTGATGAGGACATTACCAGAGTCAGTTGGGATATTATTGAGCATAGTTTACTTGTGAACCGAGGGTTCGGCCTATCCGACAAGGACTCTAGAAGCTATCTGCGGAGAGGGCCATCCTTGCTAAAGATGAAGTGGAAAAGTTGCTGAAGGCTGGGATTATCAGAGAAGTAGCTGAGGAGCCATGCTAAATAGCGTGGGCCTCATGGCTCTAGAAGTGATGAGTCATTGTCAACGAGAGTCAAAGAGGACTGAAGAAGAAGAGATCTGTTGTTTCATGGGCCGCGTGTGACTCAGGTACACGGGCAGCGAGCGACTGTCGGGCAGAGGAGGCTGCGAAGTCGGGCTGGCCCAATCCAGGTACATGGGCTAGGAGCAGCAGAAGACCCACTGGGCTGTTGACCAGGACTGACTCAGGTACACGGGCGGTGAGTGATTGCCGGGCTGAGAGAGCTGCAGAATCAGGCCGGCCCAATCCGGGTACCTGGTGCAAAGTCGGTGGAGGCTTTGTCAGTTTCGGCGCAAAACTGACATCCGTTGATCTTGTATCCGACTGTCCAGAAGAGAAGCTGTAGTCACTACGAAAACTTAGCTTCTGGATAAGTCATTTGTATCTCTAGGCCCACAGTCAGTCAGTCGTGTCTGTAAAAATACCTAAGGGCAGTAGAGTCTTTTCCTTTATTCCTGCGTCTGTAAAAAACCCTAAGGGGCTGGTGGAATATTCCTAGTGTTGGGCAGCCTATAAATAGGACCCCAATCCCTAGGGTTAGGTCACCCTTTTTGCTGAAATCATTTCCTACTCTTTGGGTCATTTTGTGCCTCCTGTTTCTCTCTCTTGTGCACCGCCACATTTCATTCATTGCAGTTCTGTGTGACACTTATTCCATTTTTCTCCTGCTGAGTGAAGCTTCTATTCTCTGTGTGTGCGCAGCAAATCTGTAGCAGTTTCTTTGGCTTTGTTTCATGTGCAGAACTGAATTTTTCCCTGAGTTTTTGTGCCTCGGTTGCTACTGTTCTTCACGGAAGTAGTACTAGTTCTTGCGTGCTACATGTAGTACCTACTCACTGTAGCAACAGTACACTAGTACTAGCTTTGCTTTTTCCTGCTTAGCTTTTTGATCGAAGCAGACTGGATTGATTGCCTTTTTGACTGTTTCTGCGAATCCTCTTCTCTCTCTGTTCGAAGTCCCTCAGCTCCGTGAGGCGGGCTTCGACCTGACATTTTCAAGGGCTTCATTATTCGACTTCACTCCATGCTGCTAGCTTCGAAGTATGGTTCTGAGCTGTCTGTTAGCCTAACATACTTCGACAATCCTTGCGAAGTTATTCTCTGTTTTAAGCTATACGAAGTTTATACTTTGACAAGTTTCGAAGTTAGCTTCGAAGCTAGTCTTTCGGATAGACTTTGCTAGGAGTTTGCAGATTTCGGTTCCGGAGATCGAAATGTGTTAGTTCGAAGGTTGTTTTTTCGAAGGTAGAGTGTAGGCTTCGAATTTGGTTTCTCTGTCGTGTGACAGGCTTCGCTACTCCTTCGAAGGTTGTCTTTTTGTACGACGTGTTCGAAGGTTGTGCTTCGAAGTACTCTATTCGAAGCAAGCTTCTTTACCGTCGTACGTTGCTTCGAAGCATACTTCGCTTTTTCCTCTTGAGATGGGCTAGTACAACTTAACCTTCAGCACGTATCTGTCAACCTTCGACAACCATCTCCGAAGCAGGCTTCGACAACCATCTCCGAAGCAGGCCTCGACCGGGAAAGCAGGCTTCGCCAAGTTCCGAACAGGGGACAAATTTGAACAGTAACTTCTCTTCTCATTCATAGTGCACTTAGATTGCTTTACTAAGAAGTTTATCTTGTCTTGTCTCGTGTACTCTGTTTATCTGTCTATTAGCACTGCTCTGGCATTTCTCTGTTTATCAACAGTTGCTTCTAGGCTAGATACCTTTAGACTTAGGTGATCTGTTCTTTCTGGGCTGTTTAGTCTTTAGAGGTGCGTTGGGTATTGGGAGCTGGCCATTGATTCGAAAGAATTTTTAGGCGCCCATTCACCCCCCTCTGGTCGCTACTTTCGGTCCTACAAGTGGTATTAGAGCTTGTTAGGGTTTTTCTATACCTTAACCGGTTCTAAACCCCAGTAGTGATCATGACTTCTCCTAGCAAGGTCCCGTCCTTGGAAGCCTATGGCTATAACTATTGGAAGACTCGCATGCGAGCCTATCTTATGAGCCAGGGTTCAGACATATGGGACATTTGCGTTCACACCATGTTCGTTATACTGCCAGTCGCTGAGCATGGTACTGCAGGTATCATTGCCCAGCATCTGAGCAATAGTAAGGCTGTGAACATTTTGTTTTCTGGTTTAGGTCCCACCGAGTTTGAGCGTGTGAGCCATCTCTCCACTGCGAGAGAGATCTGGGCTACCCTCAAGGCACACCATGAGGGAACAGCCCAGGTCAAGGCTCGGCTCTATAAAACCTACCGGCGTGAATATGAGAATTTCACACAAAAGCCGGGTGAATCTGTTGAAGCATTGTTTGGTCATTTTCAATCGATCATTAACAAGCTTCGGGACAACAAGGCTGAGGGTGCTCAGTTAGTCTCAGATCACGAGCAGGCGCTCAAGGTTCTCCATACCTTGGACACAAAGATCTGGGAAATCAAGGTATCCTCTATCGTTGAGAGCACTTCTTACGATACCTTGACCATTTCTGAGTTATTTAGCAAGTTGAAGGCCACTGAGGTAGATATCCAGTTGAGATCAAATCTCAATGGTTCTGGATCAAAGTCCCTGGCCCTTGCTACACCTTCTGTTGATCCCTCTTTGTGAGCTGTGCTGGGTTCTCTTTGATGTTTATCACTGAGGACCAGCTTGAGTCTTTGGGAGATGATGATTTGTGTTTGTTTAACAACCGGGTGCGTCGTGTCTATGACAAAAGGATGTTCAAAAGACACGGCACAAAATCCGGGTGCTTTGAGTGTGGTGATCCGGGACACTTCATCGCCGACTGCCCCAAGCGAAATGGCTACAAGAAGGTCACCGGTGGTGGCTTCCACGACTCCGGGAAGCACGAGAGCTCTTCCTTCAATAAGGGCAAGCCGAAGACAAGATTCTTCAAGAAGGCCCTGAAGGACTACCGGGAGAGAACAAGAAGCGCGACAAGGCCTTCTTCGCCGAGATGGAGAAGAGCTACTCCAAGCAGTCCACGTCTTCTTCCTCTTCATCAAGCTCAAGCGATGAGGAGATCGTCATCAAGAAGGGGAAGGACAAGGACGATCTGGCGGGCCTCTGCTTCATGGCTTTCGGGGACAGACCGAAGAGCCCCTCACACCAGCGCCGAAGATCCCGCAAGAGCTTCTACTCAATGGCTCTTGGGGATAAGGAAGAAAAGAGCTCCTCCGACGACTCCGACGATGACAACGAAAAGGTATCATCCTATGAACGCGAAATCGTTGATTTACTTGAAAGCAATCGTCAGGAGTTGAAATATCGGGAAAAACTACTTAGGGGGGCCAAGAAGAGGATAGATGAGTTAGAGAGTGAGCTTGCCATAGCCAATGGCAGAATTGAGAGTCTATCTTCTTCCCCTTGCTTGGGTGATAGCAGTGAGTGCCCGAAGTGTGAGGTGCTTCTCTGTGACTTGTCGACTTTGAAGTCCAAGTACACCGAAAGGGTTGATGAGAGGGACGCTTTGGCCACTGAGCTTGAAAGCGCTCAACTGGAGCTAAAAGATGCTCAAGACACTGTCGTCGCACCCTATGTTGATTGCCCATCTCATCTAGCTGCCTTAGCTGAGCTGAAATCCAAGGGCGATGAACATTTGGGTGATTTGGAGAGGTTGAGAGCTGAGCTTGCGCAGACTAGGCTAGAGCTTGAGACATTGTCAGTTCCACCCACTGTCTGTGAGAACTGCCTGTCTCTTAGAATGGAATTGATTAAGCTAAAAGCCGAGAAGTCTGTCCAAGTAGAGAGTGAGTGTGAGACCTGCTTGTCTTAGGTGGAGGTTCTAGCTTCCTTGAGAGAGGAGCTAGCTGATTCTCAGAATGAGAACTTTTACCTCCGTTCTATCCTGAGTTGGATCAGTGCCAGAGAGCCACAGCTCGGCATGATGATCCAGCAGTTCAAGAGACAGGATGGGTTTGGGGTAGGTTACACCTACACCAAGGCTGACTTTGAGAGTGACAATAGCCGGGCAGTGGAGTGGAGTAAAATGACTCCAGAGCAGAGGTATCCCAAGACTCACTCCACTGAGTCTTCCCAGGCTTGTCAGCCCAAGGATGGAGTAATTCATGAACCACCCAAAGCTCCACCCAAGAAGCCTATCTGGGTTCCAAAGCCCAAACACCTCCACTCTTCTCTAGACTCTCTTCCTGGACCTTCTCAACCCAAGAAGACTACACCTAACACCACCAAGCCCGAACATCCCAAGCCTCAACCACATCCCAAGAAGCCCACCTATCATTGTGAGTACTGTCAGAGAGATGGGCATCTTGCGGAGTTTTGCTTCAGGAGGAAGCGGGTTGAGAGAGTAGAGAGAATTTGTGGTGATCAGGAGCAGTTCTACCAGCAGGGTGGTAGACTGCGTGTTCCTCGACGCGGGGAGAGGCTGGAGGCCAGGCCGCGTCGTGTAGGTGGTGGTAGAGGAGACGGCTTTCTTTCCCGTGCTCCAGTTGGTGGTGTCCATTCCAGCAGAGTTCCAGGCCGTGTTGGCTACGGTTCTGGACCTCGTGGCCGCAAGTTTAGGCAGAACCGAGGACCGCGCTTTGAGCCGCGTTTTGGTCCAAATTCACTTGATGGTTTTTGCTTTCCATCTTTTGAGCAGATGGCTCGACACTGGTTTAGCTCTTTTGCTAAACCTGGTGCTGGACCATTTTCTCCCACTTACAGCCACTGATTGTGCAGGATCGGGGACTGGAGGATGTTTGGATCATGGACTCAGGATGTTCTCGCCACATGACGGGACATCGCAGATGGTTCTCCAGTCTCACTCCCCCGAGCTCCAAAGAGTACATCACATTCGGGAACAGTGGTCAAGGGAAGGTAAGTGGCATAGGCTCTATTCGCATTTCAGATCATTTCTCTTTGAAGAATGTTGCTTTGGTTAAGAATTTGAACTTCAATTTGATTTCTGTTTCGCAACTTCTTCAGGATGGTTTGGAAGTGTGTTTTAAGAAGGGCAATTCTTCTGTGTTTGATTCTAGAGGGTCCTTGATTTGCCAGATTTTACCATTCGGTAAAGTTTTTCGAATTGACTTCTCTAGTTCTTTTGGCCCTTCTCGCTGTTTGATTGCTGGATCCTCCTCTGAGCTCTGGAAGTGGCATAGGAGGTTAGGTCATTTGAGTTTTGATCTGCTAGTCAGGTTGAGCTCTATGGACCTCATCCGAGGATTGCTCAAGCTTAAGATGGAGAAGGATCTAGTTTGTCATCCCTGTCGTCATGGGAATATGGTTGCCGCTTCTCACTCACCTGTGACTCGGGTGATGACTTCGTATCCGGGCGAGCTTTTACACTTGGACACTGTTGGTCCAGCTCGGGTACGTTCAGTCGGTGGGAAGTGGTACGCACTTGTGATTGTTGATGACTTCTCTCGATTCTCATGGGTTTTCTTTTTGGAGTCTAAGGATGAAACTTTTCAATTTGTTCATGACCTGATTTTGAAGCTGAAGAATGAGAACAATGGTCGGATGCGAGCAATTCGCTCCGACAACGGCTCTGAGTTCAAGAACTCTCAGTTCGTTAGCTTCTGTAGTGATCAGGGTCTGGACCATCAGTTTTCTTCTCCTTATACTCCCCCACAGAACGGCGTTGTGGAACGAAAGAACCGCACGCTAGTCGAGATGGCCAGGATGATGCTCGATGAGCACAAGACTCCTAGGCGTTTTTGGGCTGAAGCCATGAACACGGCTTGCTATCTGGCCAACCGCATTTTTCTTCGAGCTTACTTAGGTAAGACTTCGTATGAGTTGCGGTTTGGCAGACAACCCAAGGTGAGCCACTTGCGAGCGTTTGGCTGCAAGTGCTTTGTGCTCAAGAAGGGAGGGCATTTTGACAAATTTGAGTCTCGTTGCTGGGATGGTGTTTTTCTTGGTTATGCATTGCATTCTCGAGGTTTCCGTGTTTGGAACCTCGAATCCCAGCAGCTTGTCGAGACTTGCGAGGTTTCTTTTGATGAGTCCTTGCCTTCTTTAACTTCTTCTTTTGAGCTTTCTGGTGATGATGAGCTCAGAGAGTCCATCTTCGAAGAAGATGAGGATACTCCAGCTGCTGATGAGGGTGGGCCTTCTGCACCCCCTCCAGAGCCCACACCTTCTGAGACTTCGACTGAGGATGAGGGCGGACCTCTGATCACTTCTTCCACTACGATCGAGCCCCCTCAGTCGAGTCCAGAGGTGCCAGCTGCTGACTCCGGTGAGGTGACTTCAGATCACCAAGGATCCCGAGCAGTTCAGCGTGATCACCCCTCGGAGCTCATCATCGGTGATTTGACTGAGAGAACTTTGCGTTCTTCTGCCTCTCTTGCTGTGTTTGCTGAATCTGCGTTTGTTGCATCTTTTGAGCCCAGAGATGTTTCTCATGCTCTTTCTGATTCAAATTGGATTAATGTTATGCAAGAAGAGCTTGAGAATTTTGTCCGCAATCGGGTTTGGACATTAGTTGAGCCGCCACCAGGATGCAACCCCATAGGCACCAAGTGGGTATTTAAGAACAAACAAGGTGAAGATGGGGTTGTGGTGCGCAACAAAGCTCGACTAGTTGCCCAGGGTTTTTGCCAAAAAGAGGGTATTGATTTTGAAGAAACTTTCGCTCCTGTTGCCCGTCTTGAGTCCATTCGTATTCTTCTAGCTTTTGCCATCTCGAAGGGTTTTAAGCTTTTTCAAATGGATGTTAAGAGTGCTTTTCTGAACGGGTACATAGAAGAGGAGGTTTATGTTAGGCAACCCCCTGGTTTTGAGAACCCCAAGTTTCCTCGTCATGTTTTTAAATTGCAAAAGGATTTATACGGGTTGAAGCAAGCCCCCAGGGCTTGGTATGACCAGTTGAAGCAATTTTTGTTGGGGAAGGGCTTTGTGATGGGTTCGGTGGATAAAACTCTTTTCTTGCTCAGAGATGCTTCAGATTTTTTAGTTGCTCAGATTTACGTGGACGATATTATTTTTGGCGATACTACTAATGATCTTGTGTCCAAGTTTTCTGAGCAGATGCACAGTGAGTTTGAGATGAGCCTCATGGGTGAGCTCAAGTACTTCTTAGCGCTCCAGATCAAGCAGACCAAGGACGGCACCTTCATCCGCCAAGGTAAGTACATTCGTGACATGCTTAAGAAATTTGACTTTGGTGGGGAGTTGAAGCCGCAGATGACCCTGATGGGCTCATCTGGAGGTCTGGACAAGGACGAGAGCGGCGTCAAGGTCAACGAAAGGGAGTTTTGAGGGATGATCGGTTCGTTGTTGTACTTGATGGCGACCAGACCAGACATTCAGTTCACCGTGGGACTTTGCGCGCGTTTTCAGTCTTCACCACACGCGTCTCACTGGCATGCTGTCAAGCGCATCTTCAGGTATCTCACTTATGCGCCTGATCTTGGTCTTTTCTATTCAGCATCATCTTCTCTCGATTTATCTGGCTTTTCGGATGCCGATTTTGGTGGGTGCCGGTTGGATCGCAAGTCGACTTCCGGTACTTGCCAGTTTCTTGGTTCTTCTCTTGTCTCTTGGTCTTCTCGAAAGCAATCTAGAGTTGCTCTTTCGACCACAGAGGCTGAGTATGTAGCTGCTGCTAGCTGCTGCTCATAGTTAGTTTGGATGATTTCCACTCTGTGAGATTTTGGGTTATTCTTTCCTACCAGGGTTCCATTGTTTTGCGACAGCACGAGTGCAATTAGTGTAGGGAAAAACCCATGTCTCCATTCAAAAACCAAACACATTGATGTGCGCTTTCACTTTCTGCGGGATCAATATGAGAAAGGTGTCATTGACCTTGTTCATGTTGATACCCATCATCAGTTGGCTGATATTTTCACCAAACCCCTAGATCAGTCTACATTTGAGCGTTTACGAGGGGATTTGGGTGTTGTGTATCCTTTCTAGGATATTTTGCGTCAGTTTTCTTTCATCTTTATTTTTTTTCTTGAGTCTTTTTGTGTGGGTTCATACTTTGCATATTCGCATATCACACTTAAGAGTTGCTTCTGTTATATGATTGAACTGCTTTACTTATTCTAGCTGGTACATGCTTTTGATTACTTGTCAATGATCATGTCTTGTCTCAGTTCGCTTGATAAGTCTGATATCTGTCATATGCATGGCTTTTATGCTTTAAAATTGAAAAATGATCACCATTGTTTCTGGTAACTAGCATGCGTAGGCTGAATGTTCTTGCTATCTGTTACATGCCTTGTAGCTAGTTCCTGACTTAGATGCAAATATGCAACTTGGACATCTGTATGCTTTAATCATGGAAATGTGCTATAAAAATGATGAAAAATCGTGAAAAATGAAAATTCCATGCCTTTTTGATGCATAACTTGAAAAGATCCAGGTGGGTTTGCTTTGTCGCATTACATTTGTTCTGGACTGCATACCATAGCACTTTGGTATGAACTAGGACAGTGTAGTTTATGCCAAGACCAATGTCTTAAGCTTCTGATGGTCCAGTTCTGGCCTAGGCTTGACTTGGTCGGTCAGCATAAGGTTTGACATACAAATAACCCCTGGCAAAAATGAAAAAGGAAAAAGAAAAAGCTTGAAAAATTGAAATGATAATAAGTTTGCTGAAGCACTTTGATTCGGACAATGCCTATCTTGGTAGATATCAGTTAGCTTTTGCATCTCATGTTTTACCTTGCTTGTTTACTGGAAAATATGGTGATGCTTTTGTTTGCAAAAACTGAAAAATGTGTGCTAATGACTTTCTTTAGATATCATTTGTTGCACTGATCATGCCATGTATCGTTAAACAGTATGTATTTTGTTGTATCTGTTAGATGTTGTAATTGCAGTCAATCATATCTGAGAAGCATGCTTTATTCACTTCTCATGCACCCCAGTTACATTCATTGCATATTTTGAGGGGGAGTTGCATTTCAGGGGGAGTATGTGTCTCTGTTGAGTGCTTGATGAGTTCACTTGTCAACAAGGGGGAGAAAATTTGGGATCAGAGTTTAAGGGGGAGTTCTTACTCTGTTGATATCCTTGTTGTTCTGAAATCGCACTCATTTTGAGCTTTTATGTTTTGGTTAACCATAATGACCACTTCTTGCTTTTGTTCGGCTTTTGGTCATTAAGGTTAAACTTTTACCTTATTTTCTTCTTCTTTGTTTTTTTCTTGTGCTTTGTTTTCGTGTTTCCACATTTGCTTGCAGGTGCTGAAGAGCTGAAAAAGAGGAGTGTTGACAATGCACTCATCAAGGGGAGATTGAGGAGCCATGCTGAATAGCGTGGGCCTCATGGCTCTAGAAGTGATGAGTCATTGTCAACGAGAGTCATAGAGGACTGAAGAAGAAGAGATCTGCTGTTTCATGGGCCGCGTGTGACTCAGGTACACGGGCAGCGAGCGACTGTCGGGCAGAGGAGGCTGCAAAGTCGGGCTGGCCCAATCCGGGTACATGGGCCAAGAGCAGCAGAAGACCCACTGGGTTGTTGACCAGGACTGACTCACGTACACGGGCGGTGAGTGATTGTCGGGCTGAGAGAGCTGCAGAATCAGGCCAGCCCAATTCGGGTACCTGGTGCAAAGTCGGTGGAGGCTTTGTTAGTTTCGGCGCAAAACTGACATCCGTTGATCTTGTATCCGACTGTCCAGAAGAGAAACCGTAGTCGCTACGAAAACTTAGCTTCTGGATAAGTCATTTGTATCTCTAGGCCCACAGTCAGTCAGTCGTGTCTGTAAAAATACCTAAGGGCAGTAGAGTCTTTTCCTTTATTCCTGCGTCTGTAAAAAACCCTAAGGGGCTGGTGCAATATTCCTAGTGTTGGGCAGCCTATAAATAGGACCCCAATCCCTAGGGTTAGGTCACCCTTTTTGCTGAAATCATTTCCTACTCTTTGGGTCATTTTGTGCCTCCTGTTTCTCTCTCTTGTGCGCCGCCACATTTCATTCATTGCAGTTCTGTGTGACACTTATTCCATTTTTCTCCTGCTGAGTGAAGCTTCTATTCTCTGTGTGTGCGCAGCAAATCTGTAGCAGTTTCTTTGGCTTCGTTTCATGTGCAGAACTGAATTTTTCCCTGAGTTTTTGTGCCTCGGTTGCTACTGTGCTTCACGGAAGTAGTACTAGTTCTTGCGTGCTGCATGTAGTACCTACTGACTGTAGTAACAGTACACTAGTACTAGCTTTGCTTTTTCCTGCGTAGCTTTTTGATCGAAGCAGACTGGATTGATTGCCTTTTTGACTGTTTCTGAGAAGCCTCTTCTCTCTCTGTTTGAAGACCCTCAGCTCCGTGAGGCAGACTTCGACCTGACATTTTCAAGGGCTTCGTTATTTGACTTCACTACGTGCTGCTAGCTTCGAAGTATGGTTCTGAGCTGTCTGTTAGCCTAACATACTTCGACAATCCTGGCGAAGTTATTCTCTGTTTTAAGCTGTACGAAGTTGATACTTTGACAAGTTTTGAAGTTAGCTTCGAAGCTAGTCTTTCGGATAGACTTCGCTAGGAGTTTGCAGCTTTCTGTTCCGGAGATCGAAATGTGTTTTTTCGAAGGTAGAGTGTAGGCTTCGAATTTGGTTTCTCTGTCGTGTGACAGGCTTCGCTACTCCTTCGAAGGTTGTCTTTCTGTACGACATGTTCGAAGGTCTGTTCGAAGGTTGTGCTTCGAAGTACTCTGTTCGAAGCAAGCTTCTTTACCGTCGTACGTTGCTTCGAAGCATACTCCGCTTTTTCCTCTTGAGATAGGCTAGATCAACTTAACCTTCAGCACGTATCTGTCAACCTTCGACAACCATCTCCGAAGCAGGCTTCGACAACCATCTCCGAAGCAGGCTTCGACAACCATCTCCGAAGCAGGCCTCGACTGGGGAAGCAGGCTTCGCCAAGTTCCGAACAGGAGACAAATTTGAACAGTAACTTCTCTTCTCATTCATAGTGCACTTAGATTTCTTTACTAAGAAGTTTATCTTGTCTTGTCTCGTGTACTCTGTTTATCTGCCTATTAGCACTGCTCTCGCATTTCTCTGTTTATCAACAGTTGCTTCTAGGCTAGATACCTTTAGACTTAGGCGATCTGTTCTTTCTGGGCTATTTAGTCTTTAGAGGTGCGTTGGGTATTGGGAGCTGGCCATTGATTCGAAAGAATTTTTAGGCGCCCATTCACCCCCCTCTGGTCGCTACTTTCGGTCCTACAGTAGCTCATACGGAGTGGCTAGCCAACCCAGTATTCGTTAGGAAGAAATCTTCCGGGAAATGGCACATGTGTATTGACTTTACATCTTTGAATAAAGCACGCCCCCGTGACCCCTATCCCATGCCCTGAATTGATCAATTGGTTGACTCCACCGCTGGTTCAGAGTTATTAAGCATCCTTGACGCATATTCCGGCTATCATCAGATCTTGCTAAAGCATGAAGATGAAATCAAAACAAGCTTTGTAACTCCTTCGGGAGTCTTCTGCTATGTAAGAATGCCCTTTGGCTTGAGAAATGCCGGGGCAACTTTTTCGAGGTTAATTGCTAAGGCTCTAGGTCATCAAATAGGCCGTAATGTAGAAGCCTATATGGATGACATTGTAATAAAGAGTGCTTTAAAGCACCAACATAGCCTAGACTTAGCAGAAACATTCAATAGCCTTCGGGCATGTGGAATCCGTCTTAACCCCGAAAAATGTATCTTCGGGGCTCAGGCTGGAAAATTGTTAGGATATCTAGTTTCAAGCAGAGGGATCGAAGCTAGCCCTATTCAAATAACTGCGTTGCAAAGGATGGCTCCTCCGGAAAATTTGAAACAAGTGCAGAAGTTAACTGGCCGCCTTGCAGCACTTAGCAGATTCCTAGCAAGGTCTGCGGAGAGAAGTTTGCCCATTTTCAAAACATTGAAAGGGTCCGAAGATTTTGCATGGACACAGGAGTGTCAAAAGAGCTTTGATGATATTAAGAATTATCTCAGTAACCTCGCTACACTCACGGTGCCTGTTGCGGATGAAACCCTACTCCTTTACCTTGCGGCTACTGGCTCCGCTGTCAGTGCAGTCCATGTTAGAGAAGTTGATTTCAATGGGAAGTTGGTACAAAATCCAGTCTATTTTGTATCCGAAGCATTGTCCGGAGCAAAAACAAGATATTCCGAGCTTGAGAAGTTCACTTATGCTCTGATAATGGCTTCGAGGAAGTTAAGGCATTATTTCCTAGCACATAATGTGATTGTACCAACTTCGTATCTCTTGGGAGATATGCTCCGATGTAAGGATTCCACTGGAAGAATTGGGAAATAGGTTGTTGAATTAGCACCTTTCGGCATCTCCTTCGTGGCAAGGACAGCAATTAAGTCACAAGTGTTGGCAGACTTTGTGGCAGAATGGACTCCCCCTGTAGTATGGGCTCCGGAGAAACAAAGTGAAGGAATTTGGACCATATACTCCGATGGAGCTTTCCAAGCATCCGGATCAGGTTTCAGAGCAGTAATAATTTCGCCTTCAGGGCAAAGAGCAATGTACTCCGCTAGGATCAACTTTAAGTCCACTAATAATACAGCGGAGTATGAAGGAATTTTGTTAGGACTTCGAAAGGCACGTGCTTTGGGGGCTACAAGAGTTGTTATTAAAACAGATTCTCAAATTGTAGCAGGGCACGTAGATAAGAGTTTTCAAGTTCATCATCCACAGCTTGCAAAATATTTGGAAGAGATCCGTAAGATTGAATCAGCATTTAAAGGAATTTCCATTCGAAGCATACCCAGAGCTAAAAATATGCAAGCTGATATCTTGGCAAAAGTTGCAGCCAGAGCTATGGACATTCCAGAAGAAGCTTTTTACGAAGAGCTCAATTCACCTTCGGTAACATAGATCCCTTCTACGGAAGTTCTTTGCATTCCAAGTACAGATTGGCGGAGTTCAATTATGGAATTGCTGCAAGGAGAAGGAACTTTGCCTGAAGGACCACAGGTTTCGAGGTTGAAGCTCAGAATTCGAAATTATCATATAATCAACGATATTCTGTACAAGGCCAGAGTATGTTCCCTTCTGCTCTGATGTATATCTCAAGCTGAAGGTTAGGAGATTCTCCGAGAAATTCATGAAGAACATTGTGGTAGCCATCTGGCCCCTCGAGCTTTGGCAGGAAAAACACTTCGCCAGGGGCTTTATTGGCCTACAATAGTAGCTGATGCGGAGAGCTTAGTCCGCACTTGCCAGGGTTGTCAATGGATGGGAAGAAGAAGTCATCGTCCACCAACAACTCTTCAAGTTATTTCCCTAGTGTGGCCCATGGCCATATGGGGCATGGACCTTATTGGTCCCTTCCCAGTAGCAAAAGGAAATCTAAAATTCACAGTGGTAGCAATTGAGTATTTTTCCAAGTGGGTCGAAGCAGAGCCCCTCACAGCTATCACTTCGCATAATTTACAAAAATATTTTTAGAAAAATATTATATGCCGGTTCAGAGTGCCTTGGCAGCTCACAGTTGACAATGGGACACAATTTGATGCAGGGCCTTTCAGGAAGTTTTGTGAAGATCTTGGCATACAATTATGCTTCGTTGTAGTGCGACATCATCAGTCTAACGGAGCTGTTGAAAGAGCCAATGGTAATATCTTGTCAGGGTTGAATCGAAGAATAGTCGGATTGGCAAAAGGACTGTGGACCGAGGAGCTCCCGAAGATTTTATGGTCTATTCGGACCACTCAAACAAGGTCCACGGGTTTCACTCCTTTCAGACTATTATTCGGAGATGAAGCTATGATGCCAACAGAGCATAAAGGAGGATCCCATCGCAGCACCGAACCAGAAATAGAAGTAGAAAGGCAAACTTCGCTTGATTTAACAGAAGAAACAAGACTTCAAGTTGTTGCCAATTTGTCAAAGTATCAGCAGCAGACGAAGACTTGGTTTGATCCGAAGGTTAAGCTTAATGAACTTAAGCCAGGTCATCTTGTTTTGCGAAGCATTATAGCACCAGGGAAATTAGGGAATAAGTGGGAAGGTCCATACATAATTATCCGCTCAGTACGCCCTGGTTCTTTTAAGTTAGCTAATTTAAAAGGCGAAGATTAACGCATACATGGCATGCAGAGCACTTAAAGCGATATTTCGCATAGGGGCTCCTTGTAATCATTTGTAAACACCTTCTGAATTAATAAAGTTGATGGTTCAGATAATGCCTTCCTCTCAAACACTTCCTACTTCTAGTGGACGCACTGGAAGAACGAAGCTAGCAGGGAGGGAAGTGTCATTAATTTGAACCAATTTTTCGGACTTCGAACCACTGGTTCGAAGCTTCCGACGAGGTGGGAAAGTCACTGAAAAACGGATTCCAAGCCACCGGCTTGAAAGCATCCGTAAAAAGAGTCGAAGGAGACCAAATAATGTGGATTCCAAGCTCTGGCTTGAAAGCATCCGTAAAAAGAGTCCAAGGAGACCACTGCGAATTCCAAACCACTGGTTTGATATCATTCGCAAAAAGAGCCGAAGGAGGCCAAAACAGAACAGAGTTTGAGCTGATAAGCTTCGAATATTTGTGAAAAGAGTCCAAAGTGACCAATTGTTTTGGACGCCAAAGTGTCCGAGAAATTAGTCCGAAGTGACTTCTTTCAAACAAAAGGTACTAAGTTAACAGTTTTCAGACTCCAAGTAGTCGAAGACGTTTTGTAAGATTTCAATTAATCTTTAAGTTGCTGAGGGGCTCCGAGCATCCAAAATTGTACTCCTGAGTCTTTTTATTTGCGCCTAACCATTTTCGAGTACACTTCGAAGTTGTTTACACCCAAAGAGGGGCTGGGAAGTAGGGAGACAATTTTAAAAATCAATCTTTATTATTCGAACATATTACATTACATCATGAAAAATATGTGTCTATTCCAAGAAGGAATCGAAGACCCCTTCGATCTCTAGAGCTATCATTAAAGCCGGAACGACTAGTTCCAGAGCGGGGAGTCCTGATAACTTTACGTTTAATTCTTCTCACTCCCTTCGAAGCTTGAAAATCTTTTTGTTCTTGTTGAAGTTCAGCCCAAGTTCGAAGTCGCTTGGGGCTTCTTTCCCAGCTCTGAAGTTCTTCAGGCTTCTTTCCTTGTTCTTCAGCAATACCCTCATCTTCGGACCATTCAACGTCATCAGAAGATGAAGCTTCCAAGTTAACTTCTTTTTCTTCTTATTTAATATAAGATAATATGTCTTTACATATTTCGGGCGCAATTGCACCGGAGCTTTCTCGAGGAATCAAAAATCGAGATCGTTTGTGAAGTTTTAAAAGATCGAAGGTAGCCCATAGCAGGCGGAGTTCTTCGGTAACATTTAATACTTCAACATCATCCATACGAGGTTGAGAAGCCTAAAAACATGATAAATAAGTTTTCATTCATAATATATGAAAGCATAATTTTTACATATTCGGACCCCTAAACAAAACTAAGCTTGTGGGTCCGGCGGAGGCTGGCTGCTCGAAGCTTGAGACCGAGCTTGTTTTTGGCGATGCCCTTCATCGATCCATGCCTTGATCGTTGTTCGACCTTCGGCTCTCCATGAAGCTTGGAAGGCTTGCCAAGCTGCGGCCACATCTTCGGAAGGATTTAGCAGTTGGTTGTCGTCGAAGGTAATGGGAGCCACCCCCGAATTTGGTGCTACTGGTAGCCCTAGATCATTGTAGTATCGAAGTACTCCGAGAGTCGCTACTTGGCCGGAGATTTCTCCATACCAAATACCCACTGTCTTCATCATCTTCGCTGCTCCTTGGATCATCTTTAGCCATCGCAGTAAGGGGACGTTGTCACTCGAAGGTAGTGTCCAAAGAGTACCGAAGTACTCTAGAACACCTAGAAGATTATTCATGACCTCCACTGCCACCTTCTCCGACTTAACTTTATCTTCAATTAAAGCATCCCTTGACGAAGTTAGCTCATCTACCATAGTAGATAGTCTAGCTGCCTCTATAGCCAAAGAGCTCTTCTGCCTAAGCAGGTTGCTAGCTTCCTCCGTAGCTTTTGCCTTCTCCTCTTGAAGCTTAACCAGCTCAGCCCCCGCCGTGGCATGCTCCGCCCGCATTTTCTCTATTTCAGCTCGAAGCACAATTTGTTCGGTTTCGAGCTTCTTATTTGCAGCTTCCAAACCAAGTCTGGCCCTCCTCTCCACTGCAACCATTCTGTCTAAGCTGGAGATTTGAACTTCGGAGCCTTCAAGACTCCTCTCGAGAGTATTAATCCTCTCCTGAAGACGAAGGCTTCCTCGCTCATTCGAGACGGCTGCAGCCCGAGCCAAAACTATTTACTGCGAAGAGAAAAAGCAAGGTGAGGAATTGTTCATAAGTTGAAATTAATCTTGTTTTGCAGATACTTCGTACCTGGTACGCTGCCTGTTCTAAGCACTAGACCACAGCATAGAATTCCCTACAGATAAGTTGGTAGGGAAAACCACTTTTAGCGACCGAATGTTGGTCGGAAAAGAGTTTTCCCGACCAACCTTGTCAGTCACTGAAAGTTCGGTAGGCAAAGCTCTTTCCCGACCAACATTTTTTTGCCGACCAACTGTTGGCCGGGGATAAAAAACTTTTACCGACCAATAAATGCTTTCCCGACCGACGGTTGGACACTATATTTTTGCCAACCGACTGTCAGTAAGCATAGCTCAAAATCTTTTACCGACCGATTGTCCGTAGGCAAAGCTTAGAACTTTTCCCGACCAACAGTCAGACGAAGGACTATTACCGACCAACTTTCTATGGCTAAATAATAAATCTTTCTCGACCAATAGTCTGACAGTGTGAAATTTTACCGACCAACACTTGACTATACTCTCATAGCCTATTGCCAACCAATCATCTCTCAAAACATAAGTGATAGTCAACCATACACGATCTTTTTATTGTATTGATTACAAAAAAATACAAGTTCATCCACCACTTAGTGTGAAAGTCATAATCATCCATAACAAGTTCACAAAATAATCGGCCTTGATGATCCCAAACAATCACTACTACAAACTGTCACTGTAGTGGCGTTGGGCAAAACCACTGTAGTGGCGGGCCATTAGATGCCCGCCACTATAGTTGCTGGTGCTGACGGCAGCACCAGCGCCCGCCACAACTGCTGGTAAAGTAGTGGCGGTCGGTGATGACGTCAGCCCGGACCGCCACTAATGTACCAATAGCAGTGGCGGGCGCTGGTGCTGCCCGCCGCTGCTAAGATGGCCGCCACTAAAGTAATGATGACATCACTTGCGACCGCCACTACTATTCTAGCTATAAATGCGCAGCGTCTTCCTCCCCGAGCTCTACTGGAGTTCACATTCAATTTTGTCCGTACAATGGCGACAAAAATCTAGATAAAGAGGGGGGAGGCTTTGTTTTCGTTTCTTTTGAAGGATTTCATTCTAGGAGGTAAATCCATTCCGAATCTCACATTTATTTTGTATTTAATCATGTATACAATGAGTTATTATCGTTTTTCTAATTTAGGGTTTGTGAATAGAAATTTTCAAATAATCTTCCATTTACGGTGTTACCTTCTCCCAAATGAACAAATATTACCCTCCTCACAATTATTCATCACTTGTATATTGATTTACGTCATTTTAATCTCTTTTTTAATTTGATTTATGATTATAGATCTAGAGTTATGTTGTTTGGAGAGAGAGAGAAACCAATATAGTTAATTTATTTAATAATTT
Source organism: Zizania palustris (assembly GCA_019279435.1). Taxonomy (NCBI): domain Eukaryota; kingdom Viridiplantae; phylum Streptophyta; class Magnoliopsida; order Poales; family Poaceae; genus Zizania; species Zizania palustris. Next base: position 30,323,910 of record JAAALK010000285.1, on the reverse strand, counting down.
TTTTTGCTTAATAAGTAGTTTTAATTAAAGCATTGAGGATTTTTAATTAATGTTGTTATGAGCGATAATAAATCAATATATTTTCAATTTGTAAATTAATAAAATTAACAATAATGATTTTATTAATATTTTTTCAAATAATATATGTTTTAGATGGAGCACAGGTCCTGGATGTACTCGTCCAACGACGAAGATGTGGTGGCATATTTTAACAGAGTAACTGAATTTACTGAAGCTGCCGCACAATATGCTTCCCGTCAGAGTGAAGAGGCAATATATTGTCCTTGTAAAGTTTGTAAAAACGAAGCGATGTATCCGTGTTCTGATCGTGAAACCATACGATTTCACTTGTTGAAAAATGGTTTCGTGAAGAACTATTATATATGGACGAAACACGGTGAGATGGGCCAAAATCCTCCTGAAGATTCTGATGTGCCGCAAGATGCTCATCAACATAGAAGAGGTTGTGATCATACATCCGACATAACACATGATGATGTTGATCAACATGATGATGATGACGCCTTTGATGTGGAGGAACTGATGCGAAATGTTGCGCCTGAGGTGTTGTTGCAGAGAACTACAACCAAAGGATACGATAACTTTGAAGCACTTGACAAAGCATCAAAAAACCTTCTTTACGAGGAACGCCACGGATGCGATAAGCAGTATACTGTGTTGTACACAATTCTTGAGCTTATGAAACTGAAGGCCAGCAATAGATGGTCTGACACCAGTTTTTCAGATCTTTTACAACTCCTAAAAAAGGTTTTGCCAAAACCCAATGGTTTACCATCTGATACGTACCAAGCAAAGAAGATGATTTGTCCGTTGACTTTGGGCGTTCAGAAGATTCATGCATGCCCGAACCACTGTATCCTATATCGAAAAGAGTATGGATTGTTAGAGAGATGTCCGCAGTGCAACGCGAGTCGATACAAACGTCCAAATGACTGTGCGGAGGACTACAATGACCACCAGAAGAAGAATAATAAGAGGTTGCAGAAGAGGAATAAAAATGTTATTGAAGACCATCCTGGAAAAAAGATGGAGAGGAAAGTTCCGGCCTTAGTAATGTGGTACCTACCGGTGATTGATCGCTTGAAACGTATGTTCTCTAATCCTAGAGATGCTGAACTATTAATCTGGCATTTCGCTGGGCGAAAGAAGGACGGAAAACTTCGGCACCCTGCGGATGCTAGGCAGTGGAAATCATTTGACTTGGCCCATCCAGATTTCTCGGACGATCCTAGAAATATCAGGATGGGACTTAGCATGGATGGAATGAATCCCTTCGGTGAGATGAGGAACCCACATAGTACGTGGCCAGTCTTTCTATGCTTGTTCAACATTCCATCATGGTTGTGCCATAAAAGAAAATACCTTATGCTCACTACTCTAATTTCTGGTCCAAAACAACCTGGCAATGACATTGATATCTTTCTAGAACCTTTGATGGAGGATATGAAACGTCTATGGGAACATGGTGTCTGTGTGTGGGATGAGCACAAGAAAGAGCACTTCAATCTAAGAGCCATAATCTTTTGCACCATAGCTGACAACCCAGGACGCATGTCCCTAACAGGACAGGTTAAAGGAAAGACAGCATGTGTAGTGTGTGTGGACCAGACAGAATCTATGCATCTTCCATCATTCGTTAAGACGATATATATGCGACACCGCAGATTTTTACCAAAAAACCACAAATATCGAAGAAATAGGAACCATTTCGACGGTACAATCGAGCTTGGACAGCCTCCACGAAATCGAGATGGCAAATTTCTATTCGAAATGGTAAAGAATATCAAAGTTGTTTTCGGAAAGAAGAGGAAGAAATCTGAAAAAATTTCAAAGGACGCTCCATTTAAAAAGCAGTCGATCTTCTTTAGATATTTGCCCTATTGGAAGGAGTTGGAGATTGGTCATGCTATCGATACAATGCACGTTGAGAAGAATGTCTTCGAAAGCACTATCGGTATTTTGTTAGACATACCGGGCAAATCAAAAGATGGACTCAAAGTACGAAGGGACCTTCAAACTCTCGGAATTAGACCCGAGCTTCACCCACAGGAAAGGGCCAATGGAAAATTTTTCCTTCCGGCTGCTAGCTATAACCTCACAATTGACGAGAAAAGATCAATCTGCAGGTGTCTACATGGAATTAGAGTTCCAACAGGATTCTCAACGAATATAAAGAATATTGTCTCCGTAGAAGATTTGAGGATGAGCGGCTACAACACTCATGATTGTCATGTTATGCTTGGGCTATTCCTCGCCATCGCAGTAAGAGGAGTCAAACATTCATTTCTGAAGATGGTGATAACACGCATGTGTCACTTCTTCAATGTCATATCAAAGAAGGTGATCGACACTGAAGAGTTAAATGAATTACGTAAACAAATGAGGGAGACTATGTGTCAGCTTGAGATGTGCTTTCCTCCTTCATATTTTGATATTATGGAGCACTATATGATACATATAGCAGACCAAATCTTTGTTCTCGGTCCAACGTACCTGCACAATATGTATGCGTACGAGCGTCTAATGGTTATCTTCAAGGGTTACGTACGAAATCGTGCTTATCCAGAGGGTTCCATGATAGAGGGCTACACGACTGAGGAAGTCATTGAGTGCTATGCAGATTACATAAGAGATGGAAGACCAATAGGAGTTCCCGTGTCGCGGCACCATGGAAGACTCACCGGTAAAGGAACTAAAGGCAGGAAAATCATACGAGACAATAGTTATCAAAGAATAAGAGAATCACATTACAGTGTAATGCATCAGTTGGCGATTATGAGACCATATGTTGAACAACACCTACAAGAGCTTCGTGAAAAGAATGAAGATCACGATGAACAATGGATTATGAAAGAACACAAAATTTATTTCACATCATGGCTGAGGGATCTAAACCTTTCGATCGGAGAAACCGACGAAGAGATGATGATAAATAAATTGTCTTACGGTCCATTGAGCATGGTTAAAACATGGCAAGCGTATGACATCAATGGTTTCACATTCTATACCAAAGCAAAGGATCAAAGGAGTCAGCGCCAAAATAGTGGTGTCAGAGGAGAAGCAGAAGATAGCACTGGACAAAAGAATGCTTACTATGGATACATCGAAGAAATATGGGAACTTAACTACGGGAACTCTATAGAAATCCCTGTATTTAAGTGTCAGTGGGTGAGACATCCAGAAGGTGTGGAGGTGGATGATTACGGGTTTACGATAGTTGACCTTAATAAGGTGGCTTATAAAGATGACCCTTGGATACTCGCTCAATCTGTGGCACAAGTATTTTACATACTTGATCCTAAAGATGAGAAAAAATACATCGTTGCTCCAGGAAAACAAAGAATTGTTGGAGTTGATGGAGTCGAAGACGAAGAAGAATACAATCAGTTTGATGAGGTGCCTTTTTTCGTTGACATATCAAGGATCAATGTGGTTGAAGCAAAACTGTCATTTGGCAGTGTGATTCCTTATCTACGCACCAATGGCGATGGAAAATTAGTTCAAGGCTAGATCATTTATGTTTAGTTGTAAAATCAATTATGTCATTTATTATTAAAACATTTTCAAGATCAAATGAGGATTGAGTGTTGTGAATTATTTCATGTCTTGTAGTTCAAATTGAACTTTTTTTGACTTTGATCATAAAAACACACTTAATGAAATAAAAACAGTACACTAAGGGAGAAAAAGTAAAGTGAGGCAGAATAATACCAATTTTTTAAATTTGATAAGTTATGATGTATTTTTATTGTTAAAAAATCAAGTTCAAACTAGAATTTAATTATGAATAAAAAAGTCATGAAAATTAGAATAGAAATGTAAAAAAAATGTTTGGATGCTAGCAGCAAGGTTCGAACCTCAAACCGCCTGCAGGCAGCAAGGTTCGAACCTCGAACCGCATGGCACCAAAGCAACCCCCGCACCACTGCGCTACTAAGTATTTCTCGACTTGAGTGGCAACGTATGCTAGATAACCCCACCAACGGCGGATTAGTAGTGGCGGGCATGATGACGTCACCAGACCGCCACCGCTATCATTTTAGTAGTGGCGGGCATGCTGACGTCATCATGCCCGCCACTACTAAGACACCTATATATACTTTCCACTCCCGCTGTTGGAACGACGGATCGAACCAGCAGGTTTTGAGTAGAAAACGAGAGCAGTGTATTCAATGCTTGTGTGTGTCCTGTTACAACTGTGGTGGGGGGTATTTATAGGGCGCCCTGGTCCGGGGCTAAGCGCCCCCGGGCCAGCAACGGCTGCCCGACCAGCCCCGACCGATAGTACAGACAGAAAGGTACATAGTACAGACAAGAAGATTCGGCTCTGACAGGGCAGCGGCCGTGTCGGGTGCTTCCCGCGCCGCCTGACACGGCCCAGAAGATCGCGATCTTGTCCTTTCGTACGACTGCCTAGTCCTTTTCCCGCCTTGACTCTCTTCGGGCCCGCCTTGCCGGTCTGGCCGAGGGCTCCAGGACCTTCAACCTCCGCGAATGGCCTCCTGTGTCCTACGCCGAGAACCGATCGCTGGCTCCATCCTCCGGAGGGTGACCTCCGGCCACGCCCCTCCGGACGGTGACCTCCGGCCACGCCTCTCCGGACGGTGACCTCCGGCCACGCCCCTCCGGACGGTGACCTCCGGCCACGCCTCTCCGGACGGTGACCTCCGGCCACGCCTCTCCGGATGGTGACCTCCGGCCATGCTCCTCCGGGGGGTGACCTTCGGCCACGCTCCTCCGGAAGGTGACCTCCGGCCACGCTCCTCCGAAGGGTGACCTCCGGCCACGCTCCTCCGGACGATGGCCTCCGTTATCAAGCCTGGGCCCTCCGCTGGGGGGCCCACCCCGCTGATTCCCGGGATTATCTCCCCCAACAGTAGCCCCTCGCTTCTTCCCGCTCGTAGCCCTGCAATAGGAGGGGTGGAAGCGCACAAGATAATCCCATCAATTCACACGAGTACGTACCTCGCCTTAGAGCGCCGCACCCGCCGAGGGGAGTTGGCCGGAACCACGGGGGGCCGCCGCGTCTTGACTCCGGGGGCTCCAACCTCGAAGGGCCAGGCGCGTGCCCCCAGAGGGCAGTTAACACACGTGTCGGCAACATTGAAAAGGCGGATCACCAGAAGATCGCCCCGCGCCCCGGTACGCCAACCGGTTTTAAATGCGGCGCCATGCCAACCGCCATGCGCGCACGTTAACCGAGGCAGGAATCGAACCGCCGGCCCCGCCGACAGGTATATATATGTGGCCCCCCACGATTTCCTCCTTCTTCACCCTCACGCTTCAGCCGCACTGCTTAGGTCCACCGTCTACTCGCCTTTGAGCCCTGCATTTCCGCCTGCTTTCCCAGAATGTTGAAGAAACCAGTCCCTGCGAT